>JASSUY010013771.1:0-11175 GCA_032466535.1 Forpus xanthops
AGCCTGGAGAAGAGAAGGCTGCGTGGAGACCTCATAGCAGCCTTCCAGTATCTGAAGAGGGCCTATAGAGATGCTGGAGAGGGACTCTCATTAGGGACTGTAGTGATAGGACAAGGGGTAACGGTTTCAAACTTAAACAGGGGAAGTTTAGATTGTATCCGAGGAAGAAATCCTTTACTGTGAGGATGGTGAAGCACTGGAATGGGTTGCCCAGGGAAGCTGTGAATGTTTCATTGCTGGGGGTGTTCAAGGCCGGGTCAGACAGAGCCTTGGGTGGCATGGTTTAGTGAGAGGTGTCCCGGCCTCCGGCAGGGGGGTTGGAACTAGGTGATCTTAAGGTCCTTTCAAACCCTAACTATTCTATGATTCTGTGATTCTACCCTGATTCTTCTTTTGTACTGGGCAGCTGACCATTTATTCCTCTTTGTACTGTAAGAACTGCATTTTTAAATGCTAATAGTAAAATACTGTGCAAAAATACTAACCATTACTACTCATAACCATGTCATTGTAATATGAGCTGCAACCTGCTGTTTTAAGTTAACACACTTTGCTTTTAAAGACAAAAGAATTACAAACTTTGCTGTAAATAACAACTATGCAACATTACATAGAGTATAATTTTTTCTAAGACAGATTTCTGGAGGTGACTACTTGATCGAAGCTAAAACATTCTGTATCCTTAAATATCTAATCTTTAGTAAGCCTAAACAAAAGCTTTGAATCAGGCACTACAGTTAACAGCACTCATTTACTTCAGCTATTTCCCACTAATAACTAAGTTTGAAAATGAGTCAAACAGAAATGGAAAGCTGAACAATTAAGATTCTCCCCATAAGCCCATCTCTATCGTTTTATTAAAGGCAACTGGGAAAACCCATACTGAATAACTAATTCAGAATTATATTTGTAGAAAACAAATTAATGTAATAATTTTCTTTCTGAAATTAATTTAAATCTCTGTGGATGCTCCAGCAAATTTACTCTTTACTATGCATACAAAAAAGTTATGAAAAGCCTTACTACACTGCTTTAGGCACAGATTCATTGCCTCATTGTTGACTGTAATGGCTATTCCCATCCAGCAGGCTTGCTTTAAAGCAAATACATTTCTGGCTCCTGCATTTATATCAGAAATTTTGAATATTGCTCTGCTGTCTCGCTAGATTATAAAATGAGATAATTTCTAAGCCTCATTAACAATGATGAGTAAATCATATGAAGTTCCGGTTTTGTGTCTTTTACAATCTTTTTTTCAATTTCCTCTCATTGAATGACTGGCTCCTTACATTTTCTTCTTTATCCTCAGTTTTTCAGGACTGAATTTTTCCAACTATTTCTAAGATGTGAAAGAAGATATATTATTTTTACCAATAAATAAACCAAGCTGGGACAGATATTTTCTAATAAAGCAAATAAACATAGAATATATCTACAAAATAAATATTTAATCATGAAGTAGTCTTCAGCTCAGCTCTGTATCTCCTGCCTTTCTTCAAGGCACTGGCCAGGATGCAGTTTTTTCCTTACATTTATCCTGCACATTCCCTAGTTACCTTCAGGTTCGATTTGTCTTTTCTTTTTCTTTTCTAGATTTGATTTTATTTGCTTGTTTTTGTTGGGTTTTGGTTTTCTATATAGAACTTAAACCATATTCTCTTACCATGCTTAAGCAAGAAAAGGAAATACATTTTTGTCTCTTCCGAGTTATCCATGGTCACTTACAACAGAATCTGAGAGTACTTAGTGCTTTACAAGAACAAGCTTTACTTTATAGATACTATTTTATATGGAGATATATATTAGTAATGCACACTCAAATTATTTAATCAAGGCAACAGTGCAAGCAGATTAATTTCTAACTTCTTGTTTAATTAAAACTTTTGCAAGCTGGTGTGCTTTGAAACTATGTCTCGAGAGTCTTCAAAACCAAAACCAAAACAAAAAAACAAAACCAAACCAAAACAAAACAAAACAAAAAAAACAAAACCAAAAATAAAACCTAAACCTTCAACACAATAACTTACAAACCTCACTCTTCTATGTAATCTACTGCATGCTTTGCTATTTCTTTAGAAGGCTGCCATTTACTTGTCAAGGGGAATATGCTATTTAAACCATCTTTTCTATGGATGGAAAAAGATGCAGATGACGCAAAACCAAGAATCAACCAGTGTTATGCATGAAGCAGAAGTATATACTTCAAGAAACCAAAATTAGAGAAAAAAAATCACAGGTTCATTATCTGCCAAAATTGAGATCTACATCAGTAAATACTAGTAGTGCAAACATAGGTATTCCTCAATTTCTCTTGAATCACAAAGTAATATAACTATCTAAAGACAAACATAAACCGCTCATCACAAGATTTGGGGGCTGATTTTGAGCACTGAAAAAGAACTTTCAAAATCATTAATATATTAAAATTACAACAACCTAATTATGTATTAACCTGATATAAAACAGATAGCGTGGATGACAGGTACTGATCATCATTAAACTGAACCTTCTAAACCTATCAGACTTTTTAAACACATCTAAATCTAAACTACTGTCACAAATTAAAAACTCAGGGTGAATAGCCAAATGCAGCATAGGAACAAATCAGTGGTTGTATGATTAATCCGAAAGGTTAAAATTCTGCTAGTGTATGAGTTACTACATAAAGTTTGGTTTAAATTAGCTTAAAGATGATAAAGTCAGATTCTTTTGTTAATGTTAATAGTAGCTGGTTTTTAAATTAGTCAAACCAAGCCTACATGCTGATCTTCACTCAGATGGAAAGACTGATAATACAAAAATAGAAGGCTCAAATAAATAATCACTCTTTTAAGGTAGAGAGCTCTCTCTTTGAGGTGTGTGAGGCTTACTTCAGCTTGCAAGCATTAGAATGTTGATAAAGATAAAAAACAATAATGAGAACCAAACTGTCCTCTCTGAGATACTTGATTCATTTGACTCCTGTGGGCATCTAAGTAAAATAATACTTCTGATAGGAATCACTTTTTAAGTTACTGCTAAATATGAAATGTACAAGTTTGCAATGCTGCTTTTAGCTGGAAGGTGCTTATTAACATCAGATAAAAAGTGAATGAATAAAAAGGGAAAAGATAGTTAAACTTCACAAACTTGCAGATGAAGCCTAACCGCAACTTATTTTTATTCAGATCAGTATCCATTTGTCTCCAAGCTTGCTTGTTTGTGGGGTTATTTTGATCCTTTCCCAGTGGAAAAAATAAAATCAGTCTCATGAATCAGAATTAGCCATATTAATTTTTACTGTCATTAAACTAATCACCTTGCACCCTTTTATTAGATAATAATTCAGAGAACTATTCCATTTCCTCTTCCCTCCATTTTTAGGCTTCAGTAAATGGAATAAGAAAAACTCTTGAGTGTTCTTGGACAGGCACCGATTAGTATAATTGTGTTGATTAATGTATACAGAGAATAATGATAGAATCACAGAATAGTTAGGGTTGGAGAGGACCTTAAGATCACCTAGTTCCAATCCCCCTGACATGGGCAGGGACACCTCACACTAAACGATGTCACCCAAAGCTCTGTCCAGCCTGGTCTTGAACACCACCAGGGGTGGAGCATTCACAACTTCCTTGGGCAACCCATTCCAGCGCCTCATCAAATAAATAGGGATATTTAATTAATATAAAAAATACTGAAAGTACCAAAAGTATAAAAAAAAAAAAAAGTTTGCTAACACTGTTTTAACACACTGATTGATTAAGTCTTAGGAAGTCTTGAGAGCGACTTCAACATATTTTTGCTGACTCAGGACATGTAAAAGCTCTGCATTTGATAAACGTTGGGGATAATTTGGTCTGGAAAGTGTGAAGTTACAACATAATGAATAACCACAAAATTTCCTCATTATGCCTCCTGTATGTGAAGCTAGTACTGTATGTACTCTGCTGTACTGCATCGTGTGTTCATCTTTCTGTGGATCTCAGAAACACTACAAGCGATGTAGCAAACAGGCAATATTTTTTCAATCATGAGCAAGACAAACTGATTTGCATAAATTTAGAACAGGCCTAACAATCTTTTAAAGGTCCTTTACAACCTGAAGTTTAAGAAATTGATCAAGTCTGTACATAAAAATATTAATTATTGAGAAGACTGAAATATAAGATTTAGCTGAGTCTTGTGACATTTTCTTCATATAATCATAATCTGCATCTGTTCAAATTTCTGAAACTGAGAGAACAGAATTTCTTTTGCCACAGGGAAAGAAAGTTAAGGAGGAATCTGATTTGGTCTTATACTATCCAACTGGATGGTATTTAAAGAAAGCAAATCCCACAGTGAAGTGCACTGTAGAAAGGGCATACAGCCCTCAGGTAGAGAATTATTTTTTTTCCCCATGGTACAGCTATAAGTTACTCATTTTAATTTGTTATTGAGTAGTATGCACTGTGATCGAGTTTTGTAAGGGTACATTTCTATTTCCTCAGTAAGAGTAATAGATCTCAAACTGAGAAAAGGCATGTTCAGGGCTCTCAATATGCCATTTCTTTATTAATTTTCTCTATTGACTGGGTGAAAAGAAAAGAACAGAGAATTTTTTCCTACTTTAATGTCAATTAATGGTAACTAAAAAAATAATAGACATTAGCTTTTTAACCAGAAAAAAGTAGTTACCCAGCATTCCTACTACATCAGCTGTTAGACTGAGGGCTTTCCTTGTGTCCTTTCAGACATTTCTACATACTTCCTCAAAGACTGGATTTATATAGTGCTAGCACACACAGACTTCATGAAATAAACTCCACAAGCAATGGAACAATCAACATTTTTGGTTCAGAGACCTTAAAGCTTAAACAGGCATGAAATAAATTCCATAAGCAATAGCAGAACAATAAAGGCTTGCGGTTCAGAGACCTTAAAGCCTAAACAGAGGACAGCAAAGAAAATTGCCTTTGCTTTTATATCACTAATCTCATTTATTTGGGGTATAAAATCCAGTACACTGTAAGGTCAGCCCCTAAGCAGACAACTCTGGTTGGTAAGAACAGAGAAAAAAACACCTTATTTATCTCCATCCCTGAACACTCTAGGAGAGGAGAGAGCTTGATGCCCTATCCCAGAAACAAAAAGGCCTCAATATGACTCTCAATGCATAAGCTTAATATTATGAAGTTGTAAGTATGAGTTAAATTTTTCCACATGATAGTCTACAGTAAGGTCAAAAGAACTCTAAATGGCAAATCAATGCTTTGCTTACACAGCTGGGTATTGCATCCTTCAATTCTTTTTTGTATTCTTTACCAGCTCCAAGACCCATTAAACTCAAATTTCTTGAAAATGCCACAGCAGAGAGCAAAAGCAGTTGCATCACAAAAAAGCACAAAAAAAAAAAAAAAAAAAAAAAAGACTAAAAAGAAAAAGATAATGTTGCCTTCTGAAATCTGTCCCAGTAAGATCAGGTTCACACATTGTCCAGATTCACTGTTACCTTTCACAGTCTTCTGCGTTTTGAAAAAAGTGATTAATTGCATTTCAGAGGCTTAATGCTACAGAAAACTACCAGCAAACTAAGCCTTTACTATTTAGCCATAATAACAAGATTAGTAGATATTGAAAACTGTTAGAAATGAAAACAAGCATATTTATTATGTTGATAAGATCTGTTAGTAAGAATGAATTGTTCTTCATGTTAGGCTTCACACTGCATATATTCATTTTTGCCGAATGTTTTTCACTCATAGTTTTCATAATAGCAGAACAGAGAATTAATTAACAAATGCAACAATGCAATCAGAAAGCATTAAGAATATTTTATCAGGAGGAAAGATGATTTTTTTTTTTAATATTCTATCATGCATAACAGATTCTTCAAGGCTGAAGCTCTGTATTAAAGAGCTATCTTTCTGAAGAGTTTTGTATGAACAGAGTTCAAATTTTTTTAACCTTTGAGGATTGGATGCTTTGAAAAATATTCTCTTGCCCTACAGTGCACTTCACAGTAAAAAAAGACAGACAGTTAACGCACTGGAACTTGTGATTCAACAGAACACAATTCACTTGTGTGAAATCTCACATTCCTGTTTTGCACATCAGCTTTAGAACAGTTTCCTAGATACTGGACTGATGTCTGAAACCCTCTTTTGTGAGCAGCAAATTCAATTACATATACAAATGTATATGAAATAGGATAATCTTTAATTAAGGTAAATGAACAGACTTCTGACAACAGTTCAATTTAGCATGTCAGAATACTGCTTACAGCTTGATTTTTAAAAACATGCAACTTATGTGTGTTTAGCCTAGCCTACAAAGCAGTATGGTAGCATCTAACTTGATGATAATGCTATTGGGAAAGTGAAAAAAATTGCTGCACAGCAATGGCGACAACAAAATTTAAATAATGCTCAAAGTACAAGATTCAAAATATCATAAAATACAGGAGTCTAAGATTATCACACACTAAAACATTTATAGAGCCTTCTGGTAGGAATTAAATGCATTCTGAACCAGAGAGGTTTGCCTGCCGAGAAAGATGTGAAGTTGTTCTATGATTTGAGACCCCTGTATGGACTGTATGCGGACCACTCGTCCTCTCTAATTAACCAGCACCAGTCTTTAATGATACAAATTAAATATATTACACTTACAAAAACATATGAAAAGCGTTGGTTCAGTATACCAACCTAAGATTATATACAGTTCTACCTAAATACTTCAATAGATTACAGAAAAGTCAGGACATACTTTTTTTGCTGTTCTGAGATTCAGCTGTCAGCAGGGAGCGTTTCATTCACACGAAATAAGTAGAAATAACACACTAATAATATAATAGCACTTAGCAAGTTGGGTTGAATACGCATATTTATTTAAAAATTATCAAATATAGGTTTAGAAATTTTTTAGGGTGGAACTTCACAATGTTACAGGACATTAAGGAGACTGACATTTTTCTCACAGTCTTAGTCATGGCCCTTTAGTTTGAAGAACCAACACTGAAAATCTCATCAATTTTTGTTAACCAGTGACACAGAGTTAGCAACGAAAGAATATTTTCCACAATTGAAAGTTTCCAGGGTTAATTATAAGTTTGATTTCGAGGTGTTAAATAGTAGCCTTCATTAAATAGATAAATAATTAAACCCAAAGGTGGAAAAGTTTAGTCATTAGGGGTTTTTGTTTTGAAATGTTGGAAAAACATGTAGTACTACATTAAAATGTGTCCTAAATATTTTATTCTGTGTGAGAATCAGATATTTAGTTTCAGGATCTCCATCTCTGGAACAGAAAATTATCTTTGAATAAAATGTTTACCTGTTTTGAGGGGAACAGGAACCAATTAAAACAAAAAACAAATGGGAAAAAAATAATCAAAAAATAAACCCAAAACTTAACTTTAAAAATTCTTTGTACATAACTTAGGAACCAAAGAGGTAAAAATGTTAAGAAACTGACAATGAAAGCAGCAATTGCTAAGGATAAAAGCCTACAGCTTGCACTTGTAGTGGCCTTAGATGAAGTCGAAATGAAACACCCAAGTAAACTGTCCTTTTAAAAATAGCTTGTAAGGATTTAATTTTGGAGTCCAAAATGCAGCTCGTCAAATAGCTGATGACGGTATTCAGCAAATTCTACCTGCTCATGAAAAGGAAGGGATATTCATCTATAACCACACAAATTAATTTGAAATAAAAAGATCGGGAAAACAATCCCATGCCTGGCACTTGCTTTATTAAAACCGTGAAAATAAACTCCAAGTATAGTGAAAAGTGCATTTCAGCCACAAGGGAGAGCTTGAACACTTTTTGCATGAGGAAGGCTCAGAAGGGTCACTAAATGGAATCCTGGGCCTCTGGTGTTCAGAGCAGACAATCAAAAATCTAATATTCCCTTCTTACACTCAGCAGCTGAACCTCTTTGTGAAGAAGTCTGAAACTGAGCATGAGGAAAATTAAACACTGGTGCTCATCTAAATTTTCTTTTAATGTTTTCCAGACAGGAGTGAGGCAGAAGCCAAAAGGTGCAATGCACTAGCCATGACATTATGTAGTTTTGAGAGCAAGTAATTGCTTTTTCTTTTTTTTTAAATATAGCTTACTGGCTAAGACACAGTCATAATTACAATGAGGAAGGCAATTGATACATCGGGCAAGCAATTCAGTATTTATAAGATACACTGTCAATTAAAACCTGAGACATTTAGAAAAACTATGAAGAATATAATAAATTAAAAACAAGTACTGAATAATTAAAGAGTTAGATTAACATTGTTCTCAATTATAAACAATATTGTGCAATGAATGCCTTTCCTTTCCCTACTCAAGTACAAAAAATAAGACCTTTGAAGAATTCCTGATGAAATTTTTAAGAAAATTTAACATAATTTATGAATTGCTATTAGATTTGGTGAGTCTCATTACAGAATGACAAATGACAAGAAAATGTATAGAGGCAAAAAAATTATTTAGCTGTAAAGGTAAATTAAAGTTACTTTCTGTAATACCGAAATACAGTGTGGTCAGGAATATACATATATACACACAGAGAAAGAATACTAATTATAAAACACTAAAGAAATGATAGAACACAGAGAAAATGAAAAGCCACAGTTAAATATCTTACAATTTCCACATTGCCAAGCATTTCTGGAAGTTAAAATGCGTAGCAGTTAAGCACATTAAATTAATTACCAAAAATACTGTGTCAAAACTTGAAGAAAAAGGATACTAAGTTAAACTTACTTAAATAGTGCTTATGAAGAAAACTACATGTGTAGACTTAAGAGAGTGTACAAGCTTATTTACTGAATTTCCTATTAAGATAACCACTGGTGAAATGGAAAAATATTATTTTCTGATAAAGTTTCTGATTTGTGTTTGCCCCTGAATTTACTTATGTTTGACCCATCTTTCTACAGTGCTAGTCTTACAGAGAAAAACTTAAACTGCAATAACAGCCAGTGAGCCTAACATGAAGGGAGGTTACTATTAGATTAACTATGGTTAGATTTACCCTTGAAACTGGAAACAAAATTTAACTTCCCATTCTCCTCAAGACAATTCTGGAATATCTTCAGTGATTTAAATATGCCTTTACAGCTTTTTTTTTTTTTTTTTTTTTTTTTTTTTTTCAGATTACAAATGTCATTACCAAGTGGCAGGACTATACATAAAGAGAAAATTGGACCAGAAGGGATTATAAGAAGTCAATCTGGTAACTTATATCCCTTCTAAAGGCAGATACTATCTAACTAGAAGGCAGGTACTATCTAACCTTCCTGAAAACCTTTTTTCCCCAGTTTTTCACGTTACTGTGGGTTTTATCTAAACTACCATCTCCTAGCTTCCCTATAGGAATTCATCTGAGAAAGTACCAACATCTTTAATAAATTAAAGATATGTGACATCCAACACTATGTTTCAATCCACAAAGCCCATTATTCTGTAACAAATTAAGCATCTACAGGATTGGTATGAATTATTCTTGATAAAGAGATTCTGGCTGTCATTTGTGTGTCTGTTTTCTACCAATGTGCAACAGTTGAGATTTTTCCCAATTATTTATTTCATTAAAGCTGACTGATTTGTAATTACATTTCTCACTTTTAAAACCTTCCATTCTGTTACTTTCAGAAACACCATCCATCTCTAAATTGTAGACAACTAACACTTCCACACATATATCACTTTTTAATTTAAGAGGCTTCTTTTCATATAAGACCTTTTTTCAACTTATCTATTCATCATTACTTCTGAAAGAAAAACACAGTCTCGGTAAGAATAAATCATTTGAAGGGTTCTTTGGGTCTTTTACATAGTTTGGGAGCTGGACCAAAAAAATCCATTATTTGCACAGCTTGAGTCATACACTTTTGAATATATTTTTATATGCATGTGTAAAAAATGCAGCAAATAAAAATACGGCTGTGACTTTTATTAGAGACTGGGAAAGAAATATAATTGGTGGCATTTCTCTCAGAAAATATTTGAATTTGTGATTTCCTTTCAGAAAGTCTCTCTCAAAAGGGTTTTTAAAATAGTAACAACATTACAGAGGGATGCAGCTATTATGGACCTTATTTCCAGAGTGCTAAACATGCACAGAATCATAGAAACATTTGGGTTGGAAAAGGAGTCCATAGGAACTTTAGAAGATAAACAGCTCTGAAATACACAGGACTATCTCAGCGGTATTATCTAACACAAAGCCTTGTTTAGCAAAGTCAGCTTTATTTGGGGAAAAAGGTATAATTAAGAAAACAGGATGAGAATAAAATTTATTTTCTTCTAAAGTATCTGAAATACACAATTTATTTTCCTCCATTTCCTTCATTTAACAAATGCAAATAATTAATGCCCTTTAACCACAATTTTCTATAGCTTTGCTTTTAATTTGCAGATGGTAAGTTTACCTACTGTGGTCCTTAATGCTGAAAGTAAACTGCGATACTGATGAAATGCTATGGTTGCATTTCATACCGAGATCTCTTCTGCAGCTGTTTTTACATCCTTTCTGTTTGCTCTGGCTTAGCAGGGAATCCAGTATTAGCAACATACGTGAGATCATTTATAAGATTCCTTGTACTCTCAAGAAATCTTTTGCTGTGATATCAAATAGCAGTCAAGGTTACTGTTTGCGCTATACAACCCCATGCACTGTTTCCATGGAAAGAAAGAAAATCCTTTGCCTGCAGACTTTATAACTGGCAGGAGAAAACTCAGCTTCTTTCTGGGCATATTGCTGTTACAGTGTTTAATGATATGGACAAAACATATTTTCATTTTCAGGGTAGTAGAAATGAAGCATTAACGTGAATAAAGCATTTAAATATAAACCTGGAGAGTGCTGTCAATTCAAGTCACCACCCAGTAAAAGAAGTAGGCTCTTTTGTACTTTTTAAAAGTACTGGAAAATCAACTGATTTGAAACCTAAGCCTTTCCCAGGTATAGCTGCATGTGTTCACAGAAGCCAGCATTGTGGTTACACTGTAAGAATACCCAAAACAGTTAAGTCATTCTAGAATACAATTCACACTAAAGCTACGCTGCTACATACACAAGCTGCTATTCTAAGGGCAACGTCAGAGGATTTTTCCCATATTCTTCCCTCCTCAGCACTGGCACGGGAACTTTCATGAACTGGAACCAGTTCAGGAATCTAAAACCATAACAACTATTCCTCCCTCACTTGGG
>JASSUY010013773.1:0-16600 GCA_032466535.1 Forpus xanthops
GAGGTATTCCATACCACAGTACGTCATGCCCAGTTCTACTTCTGGGGGCAGGAATCCAGAAGGAGTTAGTTCACAGCAAGATCGTCGAGTGGTGAGCAGCTCTGTCCTCTTCCCTTGTTTTTTTCTCTGGTTATTGTTGTTATTGGTGGTGGCAGCGGTGATTTGCATTATACCTTAGTTACTGAACAGTCCTTATCTCAACCTGTGGGAGTTGCATTCTTTCGGTTCCTCTTCCCATTCCCCCCCCCACCCCCGGAAGTGTTGGGGAAGAAGGTTGGGAG
The DNA here is from genome assembly GCA_032466535.1 of Forpus xanthops. Taxonomy (NCBI): domain Eukaryota; kingdom Metazoa; phylum Chordata; class Aves; order Psittaciformes; family Psittacidae; genus Forpus; species Forpus xanthops. Next base: position 282 of record JASSUY010013773.1, read on the forward strand.
GAGTGAGTGGGCAGGCAGATTGATTTACGCCTGAAACCACGACACAATATTAGAGCTGAAACCTTGTAATAATAAAAAATTAAATGCATTCTAACCATGAAGCGCTATTTATGTTATTTTCTTCCTTCTTATTTTAAAGGTACTGAATACAAACAGCCTAGAACAAAACCTATCATTATTCACAATAATTTTCCTGTTCTAAATTAAAGCCCACAGTGTCTGTCTACGACAACTCTCATTATTTTAAACTATCACACCTGAAATCTGAGACAATGATACATACTCATATTCTTATTTCTTTATGCCTTTAATGTTAAAAGCAATATATATCTTGACAACTGAATTAAAATAAACTGATTTTTCTTAATAGCCAACAGCATTACAGTGATCTTTATTACAGAGTAGAATAAAGTGGGTATTCAGTTGTTTTTCTCAGAACAGAGTAACTCAAAATTAGTACGATCATCATGCCATTAGTTATGTATGACATCACTCTAAGTTTACTCCAGAGGACTGTTTTTAAATAAAAAAAAACATCAATTTATCATTTTTCAAAGAAGGTGTTTGCAACAGCTTATAGCAATTCTGAAATATATGGTAACGCCTAAAATTAAATTAGGTTAGAGGCAAAATTGTTGGGTTTTGGCAACAAGCAATATATGCAAAATACCAGATTAGACACCCAAAGATAAACTGTAGGCAAACCAATTCTCAACTCCCCTTAAGAGACACATTTTTTAATTTAATGAAAACTTCTTATATGCTTCCCATAGTAAAGGGGCAACAAGGCACAAACTATTTCTCCTGCTTGACCAGATAAAAAGTGGAAGAAATGGAAAAGGAGAAAAGAGCCCTTCTATTTTGGTCTACAAATTACTTTTCAACAGAGTAGCTTTTATTTTCTTTTCAAGCTCTTTAGAAGTTTCTGTTAAAAAGAAAATGGGGGGATGGTGAGAGGTAAATGTTAAAATGAACCATCACTAACAATGCACATTGACACATTTAATATTTAGGCAGTTAAAGAACACACATCTGTTATTTCCTGATCTGTTACTTCTTTACTGATTACAATAAGCTAGTGAATTTGAAATCAATTCCCAAAAGTTTTTGGTTGACCTAACTCCCCTTTCCCTGCCTCCTCTCCACCCCTTTCATTTGCTAACAAACCCACATTTTGTACAAAGTTTACCCTTGGCTCTTTCACCAAGCCAAATGATTTGGGTTCAGTTCTGATGCTCAGGCACATAGAATCATCTGAGACACCTTGGAGTTCAGTCGACAGCACAGAGCTGGAAGAAAGGCTCTGTCACCCTCATGGGGAGGTGCTAGCAATGGCAGGGATACTGCAGCACACCTCCAAGGGCACAACGTGATGATTCTGGCAGAAAGGCAAGTCATTGTCTATGCATACCCCGGCAAATGACACACAGAAGTACCACATCTTTGAGTCAAAATTATGCTTACAGTAAAAAAAAAAAAGACACTTAACTGTGTGCATCCATCAACTCTGAGAATTTATTGTAGAATTTTGAGATGCACACATGGATTCACCCTACTCAACAGCCACAGCTTATATGAAGGATCTAAGCTACTGAACATTCCCATCCTCATTGTTCTAGGAGCACCATGAAGAAAAAATTCTTCACAATGAGGGTGGTAAGACATTGGGCACAAGTTTCCTGGGGAAGTTTTGGATGCCCCATCTCTGGAAGTGTTCAAGACCAGGCTGGAGGGGGCTTTGAGCAACCAGGTCTAGTGGAAAGTGTCCCTGCCCATGGCAGGGGGGTTGGAACTAGATGTCCTTTAAGGTCTCTTCCAACCAAACCATTCTGTGATTCCATAGTTTAATGTGCAGAAGTTAATCCCTACATGTGTGCTGGTTTGCTGCTCTGACTCAAAGGAAGACTTGAGTTACATGCAAAACTGATGTGCTAATTTACTCCAGGAGGGTGGCATGAAGTAACTTTAAATGATGTAGAAACTGAATTGCTCAATTTTTCCACTAACAAGTGTTACAGTCCCCAATTAAATGAAGATAAGCATACCACTATGTCTCTGAGTAGACATACTCAAGTTTCTTATTCTCTTGAGACAGACACCATTACTCTTATTGACACATGGGTCTTATGTTTAAGATATTTTACAGTACTCGTAAGTACTAACAAATCTTAAAATAGCACAAATTAGATAGGAGAACTCACATTTAGATTTGGGGAAGGGAGAGTTTATCAGTGAATTAAGGAAAGTATCTCTAGCTTAAATATATACAAAATTGAATGTTACAGCCACAAAAATCTAACATGAGAAAACAAAAAGCTCTGCAGCTTCTTCAATAATTCAAGACTTCTGCACTGAAGCAATACAGAAGACAGCTTCTGACACAGAGCAACACCTGGGCAGATAGGGCCATAGTACCTTTCCGCTGCTTCCTGAGGCACAGCCACAGTGTAATTGTGTTGATTAGCTCAGGTACCCCCTTCTGAATGTCATTACAGTCACCACTTCTGTCACATTCTGAGCTCAACTCTGCTCTCCTTCACATCCAGACATGTATGTATCATAGAACTGTAGTATGATTTGGGTGAGAAGGGACCTTAAATATCACCTAATTCAAATCCCCTGCCAATTCCGCTCAAAGCCCCATCCAACCTGGCCTTTAACACTGCCAGGGATGGGCAACCTGTTCCAGAGTCTCACCACCATTATCATAAAAAATATCTTCCTGAAGTGCAGTCTAAATCTACCCTCCTTCAGTTTAATACCACTGTCCCTTGTGCTGTCACTACAGGCCTTGGTAAAAAGTCTTTCTCCATTTTTCTTATATGCCTTGTTAAAGTGCTGAAAGACTGAAGTAAGTTCTCTGTAGAGCCTTCTCTTCTGCAGGTTGCGCAACCCCAACTCTCATTCTTCAGAGCACAGTTGTTCCAGCCCTCTGATCATTTTTGTGGCTCTTCTTTAACTACAAAATGTTAAGTACTTCAAATTAACTTTATAAGGAAAAAACGTCTCCGGCAAATAAAACCCATCACACTGAACAGAAACCCACTTAATGTAGCTAGCAAGGAAGTGCTCTTTCAGAGCCAAACATCCCACTGCCTCTCCTGCTGCTGCTGGGCTAAGCCACCCAGCACCCTCACCAACATCACCAGACTCCAGCACTGGAGTCCTCTTCTACAGCCCTGAAGTTCCTCCTGAAAACAAGGAAGGAGCAGCTGGGAGACCTGAGTCCTACACAGGCCTTTGTTTCACATTTTATAGGAATAAAATGACTATTCGTCAACAAGGAGACAGTGAGGAGGAAGACTTGAGTTCTGGTCTCATGCCAATTTAGATGACTGGATAAAATTAATGAAGGACATTTTGTAAGCAAATTGTGAGATGGCATAAGCATGCCTTCCTCTAGCACAGCTGTCAGCAACCTCTAGTCTGTGTGCCTAATGTGACATTGTTGGTAGACTGCAAATAGTATGCAGCAGGAATTAGAAGCTAAAATCATCTGTCTCTTACAGAGTTAAGATGTAATTAATTACCTGTCTGGGAATACACATCCAGTTAAGAGAAAAATCCTGTTGAGAACAACACTCTTGAAGATTTGCCTACAATGAAAATATTCTTTCTCTCTCCCGTCATGTAAATCATAAAACCCATAAAGCAGACCAGTTTGAAAAGGATGCATCAGAAGGACCCTGTCTTGGAACAGCCTCATAACTGCACCTCGTAAACCATGAAAGCCTCATAAATTGAGCTCTCCTTGAGATAGATTTGAATCTCTTCAAGCCCTGATGCAAACTGAACCCAGGTCTTCCAGATCATTAGTTATTAAATGATCCATGCTTCTAGGTGAAAAACCAAGCAGGAACATTACCTGCTATTTCTGCATTTTAAAATATAAGGTTTCAGGGTATCTAAAGTAAAGTCTCAGTCAGATCAGTAAGTTGTAACATCTCAAACACCAGGTCAGATACTCTCAACAGGAGACACAGAGCTCACCTCTCTCCTAGTCCTGTTAGATGCATACATCACTGAGTTCCTCTGCCTTTTAGAAGGGACACATACACATAAACAAGATTTTGGGCCCTAAGAAATGCAACATCAATATATATATACATATTACATTCCTCCAATTTGTTATTGTCAAACAGAAGATTCCAGTTTTGAACTCTGGCACTGAAACCTCTACTGATGTTTCACTTTAGGAACAGATGAGGCTAAACATCCATTTATTTTCCTGTGCCCAGAGAAGCTGTGGATGCCCCATCCCTGGCAGTGTTCAAGGCCAGGTTGGACGGGGATTTGGACAACCTGGTCTAGTGGAAGGTGTTCCTGTCCACAGCAGGGGAGCTGGAACAAGATGATCTTTAAGGCCTCTTCTAACACAAACCATTCTATGATTCTATGGTGTATCATATAGAATCATAGAATAGTTAGGGTTGGAAAGGACTTTAAGATCATCTAGTTCCAACCCCTCTGCCATGGGCAGGGACACCTCCCACATGTTCTGCATAACGTTAGACAGCGAATTGGCCCAGACATCATTCCTGTGGGATGCAAGCATTGCTTAGAGTGACTGTTGTGGAACCTAATGACTGCTATTATGAGGGAACAGCTTTCCAAATGGCCAAGAAAGCTGCCTAACCAATTGACCCACCCTGACTTTTAAAAATACGTCCCAACAGGGCTGATTGATAGTTAAAATAGGGCAGGCTGGCTGCCAAAAAAAATGACTGAATGTGAAAATCTGTTGAGGGAATTCTCAGGTTATTTATTCATATTCGGAATCTCAAAAGAGAAAGAACATTTGTTTAGGCCAGAATTTGCAGACTGTGCCCTACTTCAGGCATCAGTCCTGTTTCGAAATGCTGGTCTTGATGGACCTAAGTGCAAAAGATTAAGGAACCTTCGTAAAACAAAAAGAGCAAACTTTTTGTAGTATTACGTCAGATATAAATCTAAGAAAAAGGTGAAGTTTGGCCAACTAAAAGCTAATTCATGCTTTGCTTTCACCCTATTGGTCTCCAAAGACTTCTATATACAGAAAAATATAAAAGTTTATGATACAGTTGATCTTAGCAATACTGATTACACACTGAAATCATGACATTTCAAATCACATCTTCCTTAAATCCATAAGTAACAGAAAACTATCATAGAGGGATATGTTTATCATTGTGAGGCTAAGCTGGTTATCTCTGGAAAATTAGTTTACACTGTAACTCTTTCAAGATACAGAAATAAGTCTTATGACAATAATACAGCACTTGCAATGGCAATTGTGTACAACAGAAGACAAATATGGTAACTGGTGGTTTTTGGAAAGGTATTCTTAAGTTTATGTTGAGTTTAATAAGCCTCTCCTGCTTCAAAAGATGCGAATGATATGACACATTTTTTCCAGTACTCCCCTTATAGATTGGCTCTGGCCAGTAAAAGAACTAGTCCAGCTATTCTTAAAGAAGCAGCCAAATCCTCCTGGAGAACAGACATCTTTGGGTCTCGCTTTGAATCTTTTGGATCTGGCAGAAAGACCAAATCCTTGATATATAAATAGGAAGCAGCATGCCACGCTTTTTCCTTCGACATACATTTTTGGTAAAGACACAGAACGCTGTAAAAATTAAAGAAAAAAAAAACCCACTTGAAACAGAAATTTGAATAGATTAATTCATTTGCTTCCTGTAAGTTCATTTAGAATATCCAGAAAAGAAAGTTACGAAAAACAAGCCCTTTGTTTTAAGGTACTGGAGCCTTGTATTTCCTCTGTACAGGTGTGTATGCGTATCAACACAGAAAGAGAACATCACTGGTCAAGACAAGAGCACTGAGCTTTCTTTCCTCAAAGAAAAGGGTATATGCAAATTAAAGTTCTCCCAAACCAGAATACAATGGCTCAAACCCCAGAATATATCATCTGCTTAAAATATCATAGCATGGTATTTCTGATGTGTTACTTCTGTTCATTAACCTAGACAGAACCCCTTCCTTAACAGATAAGTATCTTATGACATTTGAGAGTAATTTAGTTATCGAATATTGTTCTGCTTTGGTCATTGAGCCTATTGAAAGCTTGCTGTGAGTTTTGAGAGCAGTTTTTAGTTCACTCTATGTTAACATAATCACTAAATAAACTTGACAAAACACTACAGCTGAAGGCAAATGAACCACAATGCATTACACAGAATAAAATCAAAAAGAATTACTGATGGTGAAAGTTGGTCAAACTGCTTTTATTACGACAATAATGGACATTAGACTTGAGTAAGACTTTATGAATATTTGAAAAGAATGTCCTTTGAATGTTGTAAAAAAAGCACTGACACCTACCATCCTAATGGTGTACCACAAACAGGTTTCACGTAGGGATAATATTCCCTGCTCCAGCATTTGGATGTCTAAAATGTAAATGCTGGCATGTGAATTGTAGGTATTCATAGCCAGTAAAGCCAAGAGAGGCCAGTGAGCCTAGGGTGGAGCAGAGCTGCTGTCTCCCCAGGGACAAGATCAATCCTATGAGCTTCCAAAGCAAAAAAACTTCCCCCTTCTAGCAGGTCAAATCACCAGCCTATGTATACACACACTGAAATGGGCTAAAGCTAATAAGGTAAGAAAACACATCACTTTGATGATTTTTCTAATATTCTACCTTATAATTCAAGAAGGCAGTTCTTGCTCTAACTGCAACATGCAAAAGGATAAGGAAGATTTCAGGCTGGGAGCTGTATACTCATCTCCTTCTAATTCTTAACAGTAGACTCCACGCTGCAGAACAGCTAAGTAACAAAAAAGGGAAGCAATGTGCCTCAATAAAAGGAGTAAGCTCATTCAGGAAAATTCTGACTTCCTTGACCTGCCAATATCCCATTTGTTCTGTCTAAATTAGCCTTCCGCCAAAGGTATGAACAGTCAGAATGAAGCTGCAATGAAAATATGAAGAGCACAGTAGGAAGCAGAAATGGCACAATGCTACTCTTCCAAACCAAACCAGAGCTGGCTATAGGGTGGTCCAAAAAGGCTTATTTTTTTTTTTTATTCTTCCTTAAACAGGGCACCATTCAGAGGCTTTTAGAAGGCACTAGACTTAAAGGATGTCCACAATACTGAATTTTAACTCCAGCCTGGTTTTCTCAGGAAGGGCAACCAAAATAATCACATGTATTAAGAATATTTATTACCATAAACTAGTGAAGCTGGTTACTCTAAAGTGACCAACACAATAAAAGTATATATATAGTAATGAATGGCTTTGATAAAATGGAGTAAGATTCATTGTTTACATTCATGACAGAGATTTTTGTACAGGAAAATTAACAATACATAGGGGCTTAGAAAGAATGAGTAGGGCATATATGAACTGCTGTCATTTCTGTTTTACCACGCATCATTCAACTACTGAAAATTAAGGTATTCAATCTGAGCTTGTCTTACTGAAGTCAGAATGTAATGTGATACAATTTGTGATTTACATACTATTACTAGATATATAAAACCAACAGAAAGAGAACAAACAAAACACTTGTGTGGGTATTAAATGGCCTATGACCTGTGACCAAGTTCAGTTTGAAGTGAGTTTGATGTACAGAATTGGTTCACCTGATGCAATAACAATTTCTGATGAAGTAGACTGCAAACGTGAAAACCAGATTTTATTTTTAATTAATAGAAACTAAATTTAACCCATCTCCAAGAACTACGAGCTGTAGCATTTGCTTGCTTAAGCTACCAAGATTACTGCCAATATTAGAACAGGCATTAACGTGAGGCCCGCAGACATGGCCTCACACGTCCCTAAAGCCTTGGGCCGCTACAAGACCATTGCTGCACTGCAGCAATGACTAACTTCATCAATGGTTAACTCTCTTCACCCACCATCCTCTTACACCACAGTCAGAGAGGTGGTAAATGTTTAACGGGGAGGAAATCGATGACTGGCAGCTACAATCAACACAGCGCTTATTTTCAGGTGACACATCACCATTTTTATCGCAGTCACATGGTACTGGTACATTCATTGCACAGATAACTTCTTTTATGGATGGGGCTGGTGGCAGGGCAACAAGCATCACTCTTGGTAGAGCCATGTCAAGAGACTGCTTTGGAGAAACCAGAGGATTTTATGGTCAAACGTGGCTGCATGCAATATTGCTCACCATCGCTAATCAGTCACACACTGAGCTCTGGGAATATGAGACTACTTGTCTGGACATCTCCAAAAGCTTGTTCATACTCAATAATGACCACATTTTCTTTCACAGACAGTGAAAGCAAGAGTGAATATGCAATGAAGTCACTCAAAGCATCAACAACTGCTCCCAGAGCAAAAGCTGGATCCACCTCCAGCTTAATGTAAGCTTACTTACATTAAAGTGATGTCACACAGCAAAGTAGTTCAAGCTCTGTCAGAATCTTCACAAAAATTTCAAAATCATCAAAAACCTGACTTATCGACATTTTGATACACACAGAGGAAGCACATCTCTGAAACCCTGCTCTCCACAAAGCCCTTGGCAGCCCCACCGCAAGCTGCACGGGACCAGGGCCATGAGATCTACCCAATGTCATCACAGGCTAAAAATGGCACTCCAGCTACCTTCAAAGCTCATCAAGATGACAGCAAGGTGAAGCAGCTTTATTTGGCACTACAGTGCAAGTGCTCTCTAGTGGTGCTGTATGTTGTCAAGATTTATTTGCCCTTCTCCCCACGTCTCTCATTCAGAATTAGGACTAGTTCAAGGTTTAACCTGACTTTTGGTACTTCCTCAATGATCTCTTGAACACAGATTTCCACCACAGCAGCACTCGCAGTCACAGTGTAAGTACATATGTCAGCAACTGCCTTTTATGGCATATCAGCTCTTTCCAAAATGGAGTCCCGATAAAATTATAACAGATCTACTGATACTTTGTCTCAACATGAAGAGATGTGACAAAGTCAGTAAAAGCATCACACATGCTTCAGGGTAGTGAATGGGTCAGAGCAGTACTTTTGTTTAAGTATTAGCTTTGGTGGAATCTAGAATCCCCATCAAATGCAGCAAAAAATTTCCTTTTGCCACCCCAAAGCAGGCATCTCATAATTCAGACACCTGCTTTAGCACTGCCTGCAGTACCAAGTTATTTCATCCTTCTCATTCTGCCTTTGACATCAGCAAGTGCCAAGGCTTTCATATAAGCTCAAATCTGGGAATGCATCTGTCTACAGCCACCCCAAATCCATTCATTTTGGGATCCACCAAGAATAGTGGAATACTAATAATTATATATAGACACATACATTAGTATAAAATATAAATAACAATATTTAAATATAAAATTCTGTATCTGTATAATTATATAGCATATGTGTATGCATTCATATCACAAAATAGTTTATCTATACATATAAAGACATAACTATAAAGACAGATATTATTTTGAGGCCAGGGCTATTCTTTACACCGCTGACCTACCCACTGACCTGCAGAACAGCTGAAAAATCAGCGTAAGACATTGACTTTGAGCATCTCTTTTTCTTTCTTTGTTTCCCCTTTGCAAACTCTTTCAAAATACCCCAATGAACACTAGTGCTTTCTTTTTTAGACAGTTAGTTTTTATTATGATTCCTCTCAATATCCTAATGAACACTTTAGTTTGAGGATTTCTAACTCATTTCTGCTTATGACAGTTGGTTTTACACCAGCACAGCCCTAACATCATGCCAGCAATGATCAAAGGAAAAGAGAGTGAATTCTAATAAAATCAGCTCTAATTCTATTAGATTTCCAGCTGTGCTTATGAATCTGCTCATTGGGGGACAAGTACTAAAATGCCTCTTTCAGCTCTGGCTTCTTTTTACATCTTCTTCAGAAATTCAGCAGCCATTCATGACGTTCAGAGATAAATATTTTTGTAGCGTATATAACAATATATTGCAGTGATTATTGCCCAGAAACAGATCCCTAATACACACTGCATACACACGTTGCTTACAAGTTGCAATCCTTCAGTGTGCAAAACAGACCTAAAACCACATGGTTATTTCTACTCCTCATTTCCACTGCCATCTCTGGAGCACAACTTTAATCAATCTCTTGCAATTCATATATAAAGGATATCACAGCAATGTGCCATAGATCACACTGCCTTTAGTAACATATTACCAGTTTCCAAAATAAAAGCTTAATCATTATTCTCTTAGTTTCCTGTTAATTAAAGTTTCAGTACTGTCATTTAGAGGCTCTACTGCCTGCAACAAGACTCAGCAGTGTCTTATGTAAATTTACTTATATAGGAGAGATTTCAGCAGCATACATAAAGAATCAAAATTAGCAGAAATTGTTTTGTAACTTTACACATTAGGATAAACTTTTTTTAATACAATATGCAAACCAAGATGGGGGATTTCAGAAAGGATTATCACTGTGCTATGGAACTCAAAATTTCCACAGAAACATTACAACCCTTTTGAAATGCTATCAGGCTACCATCACTAGTGTTGTTTGAAACACCTGAGCCCGAATGCATGCAACCATTTCAAATCCTGGGTACCTATCAGAGTGAAGGTGCCTGACACCTTGCATCCTGAGCTATTAAGCCTCTGAAAAAAAGAGAAGAGCCAATGCTACAGCTGGTAAGAAATACTTATTTACTTATTTTAAAATGAATTAGTTGTATCTGTGACTACATACACGTCTTTAAGAAACTGGAAGAATGAAAGACCTAATCTACATATCTAGTTAAGTACCTAAATTTCCTTTGTTTAATTGGAAATTGGGAACGTAAGCGTTGTCATGGGTCTGGAGCACAGTCTGCTTACTACAAAGTAAAGATTTACCTTCGAGTTTCGTCCATCTGTCTTTCTGCTGCTCCCCTCTCCTCCTCTACCATGTACATTGCTGCCACCAGTGTAAAGCCAAAGGTGATCATTTCTCAACCAACCTGTCAAACAACTGCTGCTATGTCATAGCTGGTTAATCAAACACGCCCCTCTTGAAACATACATGCTGGTACTTTATCTGCCACTTCAAATTAGCGGCTCTGAAAATTCAGGTCCATTTTCAAACCGCAGTCTGTCCCAATCCATTATCACATGACACCTGGTCAGCAAGCAGGTTGTAAATTAACATTTCCATCTTCTGCGTAGCCTTTTAGTCAAAGTAATTGCAACAAAATCTCTTTAATCAGCAGACTCATAAAATAACCAAGACGGATGTCTTTTATTTGATGAAGACCTTGTGAGACACATTATGCCACCAGCTGCATGGGGAGAATATCAGGCTTTGCTAAGGTAGCAAAGCGGGAAGCTTTCCCACACTTGAGCCAAGACCAGTTATTTGAGTTCCCCACTGATGCAACGCCTTCTGCTGCAGTTAAACTTCAATAAATAACAAATATTCCCAGATTTCTCTTGTATTCTTAGTGTATTTCTGATGATTTTAAACAAACGATCCCACAAAATGCCTGCAGCTCACCTAAGCAAAGACAGACGTGCTCCTGTAATATCATTTCTACAGCATTCAAGGCAGCCTTTTCATGGGGGCTTATAATTAAGAATGCTTTTGATGGCAAAATTGGGCCTCTGCTGTTAATCAAAGGACCAAAGACACCCTTCAGCATGCATAATTCTGCACCTCTTTGTTTCATGGAAATCTTGACAGGAAAATAATGGTTCCTTCCATTTCTTTTTTCTCCGTCAGTTAACCAGGGAAGGTTATTCTGCTCCAGTCTCCCAAATGCTGCAGCATAAATTACCAGAGGGGGACTGAGTCAGAGGCACATACTTCCCAGGAAACCTTCTGCATGTGTTTTGTGCTTTGGGTGAATAAACAGACTCGGGTAAGACATCCTTTTCCAAAACCTACAGGTATGACCCAAAGCAAATTCCGTAAGTGTTGAACATTCAGGAAAATTGCAGCTAGCTGCAACAGTCTGACCCCCGAACCAAACCCATTTCTCATTCTTCAGATCTTCTCAAATATGATCTCATCTCAGACCCAGTTAACCTCAGAGGCACAGCACTGCCAAGACTCTTCAAAAACTTGAAAGACCTGAAAACAAAACTCAACATATTTCTGCAAAGCTTCTGTGTTGAAACAAGGTCCACCTTAAATAAATTTTCCAAGGTTACCAACTCCTTACATTTCCAGGGAAAATTCTTAGGTTTATAGGTTTATCTGAGTTCTCAACTCTTAGAGCTAGCTGTGGTTCAAGGCACAGGAATTTCTGGTAACAGACTAGTAAGTCAGAATTAAAAGATACATGAAAAATAATGGGAAAAATGTACGCAAAGAGAAGAAATCTAAGAAGCTTTGTTCAGTCTCAGTCTTCAAGTGAGGTCAAACAGCACCTGATCCTGCTTTTCAGTATTTTGATCCTGTCGTTGATTTATCCCCCCCAGAAAGTAGAGAATTTTAATCTTCAGACAGATATTGAAATCACTGCATCTAAAGACGTAAGGAGCTCTCAGACATAAACCATATTGGCTTGCAAAAGCTTTTTAGACTTGCAAATTTCATTAATCATTCTTTTTACAATATGCAAGTTCAAGACAATAAATTCAAACCACTCCTAAAAATTTTCCAGCTAACAAAGACAGAGATCCCAGAGCAATCTTGACCACAAGTTAATCACTCCTGTGTTGCTTCCTTGATGTTACTGACCAAAGAGGCTTGTAAGAGATATGGACATCCCCTCACCTTGGCTGTATCTCCTCTGTGACATATCCATGCACCTCCCCCATGCAGGACATTCATAATTCACAGAATACACAGTCTTACTATGAAAGGATATCCATTTAAAGAAAACTCCAGCATTAATTTTGCATCAGTTTGCTCCTTTGGGTATTCCAGTATTCTTCAAAGAGAATACATCAGCAATTAATACAGGTTCATACATTTCCTCCTAGGAGTCAGCTCATATGTGTTTTTGTCCAACAGGATACACCCCTCAGCAAGGCCCTGAGGAGCACTGGGACCACGGTTAGTTCTCTACTGAACTGTCAGTCACTTCACTCTAATTTTTCTAGAAGTCCTTCTGAAAAACGCACGGTCTTTATTTTTTGTTATTCACACTGAACTTGATCTATCTCCTCTCCTGACATAACCTATTTTTACTGGCTTTATACTTCTTCTATGCTGCCCAACTTGGTATTAAAAGCCAAGTGAAAAAGTTCCAGAAGTAACTGAAATACTTTGTTTTGAAATAATTTGCTTTCAAGAAATGTAACAAAGTTTCTGGAAAGAACATAATGGCTATCTTCCCACCAGAACCAGGCAGAAGCAGAAGGAATTACAGACATTTACTTCTGGTTTGCAGTTAGAGGGACAGGCGCTGTACTCATAGAAGATGCAGCAGAAAGATATTTGATGACACAAAGATCAAAGAAGAAAGAGAACCTGAGGTAAGTAACAGGTAGGTCATCACCAGTTACAACAGCAGCTAAATCCTCTTCTATCAAACATCATCATGTGGCTCTTGCAGCAGACTTGCAACTATCTTGCGTTACAAGATAACTTAGAGGGCTGCATCTAGACTTATTTTTAGTTTTAAATCAGACAGCATTATAAAGACTATGTCCCTGAAGGCCATTCCCACACACTAAACATTATCTCCTGCCACCCACAGAGATCATGGGGCACAGCCTTTTCACAAACTACTTTTTTTACTCCATACCAAAGCAAACCATAATAGAAGCATCCTCTTGGCAACTCCCCATCCTCTGTTCCTGAAACTACTTTCTCCTCCAGAATCACTGATTAATGTTGTCATGCAAATTCTTCCCCAAAACTTACTCTGTCTTCCCAGACATGCTAGTCTGACCACTGGAACAGCAGGAGGGAGATTAAATTTGATACTAGAGCGTCTCCGCCAACGAGAAGTCCATTTTTTAAACTAGGAGCTGGTTTTAATCACTAGCAACACACTGTGTGCAACAGCATTTTATTCTAGCCTTGGTTAGAAGAGCTATTAGTCTGAAAACTGAAAACTTTACAAAAATTGGAGGACATACCTGATGGACTTTTTCATACATAATCAGACATTCTAACCAGAGTCACAGACAGGTGATGAAGATTATAAACTTCTGTATTTAACTCAGAAAGTATAGAACATAAACACTTAAGATTAAACGGCAAACACCTTCAGATATGCTCAGAGTCCTGGTGAGCAGATCCAACCAAGTTTACACAACAAGAACCCAAACACTGCTCTGTAAAGGCAATCCAACACAAAACAAAACAAAAAATCCATGGGCTATGATTGTTGAGTTTCGCATAACTTTTTCATGTCAAAGACGTTATATAAAAAAAGGGGGATACACTTTTCCAGTATGATCAAGAATGTAAAAAAGTGCCCTAATTTAAGCTCAGTCAGCCACGCACACTCTCTCTCACTCCCCCAATTTCCTGCGTTGCTCCAGAGGGATGGGGAGGAGAATCGAAAGAATGTGACTCCCATGGCTTGAGATAAGAACAGTCCAGTAACTAAGGTATAACACAAACCACTGCTGTTACCACCAATAATAACAATGATAAGAGAAAAAACAAGGGAAAACAACACAGCCACTCACCACTCACCGACTGATATCCAGCCTGAACAAGCAGTGACGTAACCCTTCCAGGTAACCACACCCAGTTTACATAGTGGGCATGATGTGCTGTGGTATGAAATACGTCTTTGGTCAGTTTGGGTCAAGTATCCTGTCTCTGCTTCCTCCCGGCTTCCCCTCCTCCTTAGCAGAGCATGAGACTCAGAAAGTCCTTGGTCAGAGTAAACATTACTGTGCAGTAACTGAAAAGATCGGTGTTATCTGCATTGTTCCCAGGCCAAAAATAAAAAACACAGCACTGCACCAACTACCAAGAAGGAGAAAAATGACTGCTGCTGCTGAATTGTCGTGGCTTAAGCCTCTAAGCCACACAGTTTTCTGTCTCAATAACTTCCCCTTATTTTTTCCTCCCACTCCTGGAGGGATGGGAAGGAGAATCAAAAGAATGCAACTCCCACAGGTTGAGAAAAGAACAATTTAGTAATGAAGGTATGACACAAATCACTACTGCTACCACCAATAATAATAATGACAAGGCAAATACAAGGAAAGAATACAACAGCTCAACCCCTAGCCCCACCAGGCAGTGCACCCCAATCACCTCATACCAAGTCCGATCATGCAGTGCCCCCCCAATCATCCAGGTCTCTGTCCTCCGTTCTACATCCTGGACATGATGTGCTGGGGTATGGAATACCTCTTTGGTCAGTTTGGGTCAGGTGTCCTGTCTCTGCTTCCTCCCGGCTTCCCGTCCTCCCTGGCAGAGCAAGAGGCTCAAAAAGTTCTCCACCAGCCTAAACATTCTAAGTCATAACTATAAACGCTGGTGTTATCAGCGCTGTTCTCAAGCAGAAAATCAAAACCACAGTGCTGCACCAGCTACTACGAAAAAGAAAAAAATGACTGCTGCTGCTGAACCCAGGACATGAACCCAGGACAAAAAGTTAGAAAAAAATCATAGAAACACAGAACCACAGAATAGTTAGGATTGTAAAGGACCTTAAAATCATCTAGTTCCAAACCCCTGCAGTGGGACACATCCCACTAAACCATGTCACCCAAGACTGTCCAACCTGAACTTGAACACCACTGCCAATGGAGCATTCACAGCTTCCCTGGGCAACCTCTTCCAGTGCCTCACCACCCTTACAGTAAAGAATTTCTTCCTCAGACCCAATCTAAACTTTCCCTGTTTATGTTTGAAGACCTTACCCCTTATCCTCCCACTACAGTTCCTAATGAAGAGTCCCTCCTCAGCACCCTGTTGTAGTTTCAGGCATAAATCAATCTGCCTGCCCACTCACTCCTCCCACCTTCTTCCCCCCCACTTCAAGGGGGGAGGAAATTGGGAGAAGAATTGAAAGAATGCAACTCCCATGGATTGGGATAAGAACAGTTCAGTAACTAAGGTATAACACAAATCACTACTGCTACCACCAGTAACAACAACGATGAGGGAAATACAAGGGAAGAGGACAAAGCTGCTCACCACTAGATGATCCAGTGATCATTGTGAACTGAACTCTTCCAGGTTCCTGCCCCTACATGCAAAAGTGGCCATGACGTACTGTGGTATGGAATACCTCTTTGGTCATGACACACCCCTATAGGCCCCCTTCAGACATTGGAAGGCTGCTATGAGGTCTCCACACAGCCTTCCCTTCTCCAGGCTGAACAGCCTCAACTCTCTCATCCTATCTTCATACAGGAGGTGCTCCAGTACATTGATCATCCTCGTGGCCCTCCTCTGGACTTGTTCCAACAGTTCCATGTCCTTTTTATGTTGAGGACACCAGAACTG
>JASSUY010013775.1:2937-21268 GCA_032466535.1 Forpus xanthops
AAGAATTTCTTCCTCAGATCCAATCTAAACTTTCCCTGTTTAAGTTTGAACCTGTTACCCTTGTTCTCTCACTATAATCCCTCATGAAGAGTCCCTCCCCAGAATCCCTATAGGCCCCCTTCAGGTGCTGGAAGGCTGCTATGAGGTCAGCTTTTCATCTTGTAGACATAAATTTAGTGTTATGAACTTGTAATGTGGATTCTCAAGACTTAAATTGATCATAATCAGTAATTTTCACAGAATGGTGTACAGTAATCTGTAGCTATAATGTTAAATACAGTGCATGTCTAATTACTTGTCCTCATCTTTTCATATATTTGTACTTAATCTCAGCATTTCTATTCTTTCTACATTTCTCTGCAGCAGTGCACACATAAGGACTAGTGGTACAAAAGAGATTATGATACTACCACATGCTTCTGAGGACCTTTGTCTTTATTAATGCTGGGAGTGTATTTCTTTTCTATTGTGCAAGGTCATCCCCTTTTTTTTTTTAGCTGCAAAAGACACCAAATGCTATGTACTGCTTATGCCTAGCATATTAGCTAGGAAATATGATACATCTTAGCTCACGGATTTCCTACTAATAAATGATGTGATTTCAGTACTTCCTAAGTGAAGAAGATGGCAATATCTTTGAATCGAAGACTCTGCAAATAGAAAGGTCATTCCCTGAAGACATACATATCAAACATTTGCAATGGAATGGGAAAAGGCAGTAAAGAGCCTCATCTCAAACATTTTGCAACAAACAGAGTTTACTTCCCAAAAGAACATTGCCCTGTATGTCACAGACACAAGGTAAAGCTCCTGTTGTAATGACTTCAAATTGTAAAACATCACCAGGGTGGTTTATCCATGGTGTAACTCTTTTGACTTTAATAGTCTTATGTGTTTTGCACCAAAGCTCTAATTTATCAGAGGAAAGTATTGCATGTCGTGACAAGTCTTTTTCATTCCAGTAGAGTATTTGTTTCAAAATGTAAAGAATAATGGCAGGGATGACAGAAGCTTTGGTTGTGTTCCTTACAAATACCAAGAAGAGAAAACAGTTGCCTGCATAAACAGTGTAGTTCTTACTATGAGAGTTAGCCAGTAAGTACATTTATAACTTTATTAGACACCTTTAATAACAAGCATACAAAGGCATGTGGTCTCTGCACATCCATTTCAGAGGTGGTTCAGTGCTGTGAGACGAGTTCTTGTGTCAACACTCTACAAGCTGAGTCTAAGTAGACAGAGTTTTCAAATGTCTTGAGGTCTGGAATGAGACTGCTTGGACAGTCTTGGTAGCTCAATAAGTATTTCTTTTATCTGCATTAGTATACTGCAAAAAATCAGTGTCCTTCAGGACATTGTCTCGGTGAGATTTTAACCAACATCATGTACTTAGGAGGATGTGGGAAAATACATCAGAGAACAATTCTTGCTTCTGAGCTTATTGATGGGACTGTTTGGGGATATATAGCTGCTTTGAAGTAAAATTTCTTAATTATTTCAGGCAGTGTTTTGTTACAAAGCATTGCTTTATCAGTATCTTAATAATGTGTAATCAGTCATGTCAATCAAGTTCCAGCCTCTGTTACTGTGTTAGAGAGGAAACAGACACTGACCAGCATTTTTAATCAGCTAAGGTAGCTTTTGAGGTTGATATACCATCTGAAAAAAAGCTATGAGAGATCCGTAGGGCCAGAGAGAGCATAATAGGGATCTTAAGACCATAGTCTAACATTTGCCTGAACATTTGAAGTCCTGCTACTACCTCTGTATATTTCATTCAAGCCCTTAGCAGCTTCATCTGCCTTTGAAGTTAGCTCTGCTATGAGCAGGAGGTTAGCCTAGATAACCTCTAGAGGTCCCTTTCAGTCTAAATTTTCCTGTGATTTTGTGATTTTATATTTAAAAGGTTGTTAGATTAGATTATTCTCTATTTCATATGTTTAGTGCTCTAATCTGAGTTACTGGAGTATGTGTTATTCTTTCATGGATATGATGAAATTATGTATATCCTTAGAAATATAACTTGTGTCCTTCAACTTCATCCCCTTGCCTACTTGCATTAAATATAAGCAGAACCTGCTGATAGGAATTCAATATTTAGTGTACAGAATTAAGCCAGGTAACCGGTCTTATCAAAGGCTTGTAAAGGTTGCAGTTGCACATTTCCAGTTTGGATATAAATGTTGTCATGGGAATGAATTAATGTCCCATCATTTTCTGTCCTTGTTATAATCCTTTTTTTCTCAAAGACTGTCATAGCAGAATTTTAATGTCTTATATTATCTGTGAATTATATCATTGTGCTCTACTGCTTTGACCTTTTCTACATGTTGTAATTTGATTGAGTAGCCATTCCACTGCTCTTTTTAACTGCTTTATTATCCCAGAGGGAATGTGTAGACTGAGCAGACAAGCAGAATGCACTCCACCCTCATTTTGACATCAACTCTCAGGCTTTTCATTGCTTTACAGGGCTGTTACTCAGGTTTCATAATCATTAATTAGTATCTAAAAGGGAAGAAGCCTTATGAGGGAATGCTATAGAGAGGAGGTTTGAACGAATGATAGAATACTGAAAGTAAAACTACTGTTGCACAGGTAAAATATTTCTTAAAATAGCATAACTATATTTGTTTCCAGATGACACAGAATTAATCTGTGCTATGATAAAGATGATGTCAAAGTGCGAAAGGAAATTTTCACCAGTTGGAGATAGTACAATTGTCATCTTAATGCCATAATAATAGCAAAAGATATAATGAATGGGAGATAGCACCAGACATCTCATTTCGAAAGGATACAGAAATAATATTACAATGTTATTAGTACTGCATCTGTAGAAAAATGTGGTCTAAGTGTTAAAATTCTAAGAACAGTGATTTGATTTCACATTGTTTTGTTTAAAGATTCCTCATGAGAGTGAATAATTTTACTTGCATGACTTTACATTTGTTTTCTGGCATGTATCAAGGGTGCTTTAGGTGTATTTTGTCCTAGTTTGTTCATCTTACTCTATCTTGTTTGCTGTACAAAAGTTACATGATCTCTTGTAAACTTACTGTAAACTTTGAGGAAAATTGTAGAACTTGCTATGCCTCTGAAACAGTTTGAAAAGGAGAACCACTTGTGGCTAGGGAGAAACTAGTTTTGAAAGGTAGAGATAGGTTATGAGTACAATTTATTCGAAGTGTGCACATAAATATTATTCAGTGGAGCTGACTCAACCAAAATTCTAAGTCAAGAAGGCACTATTAATGCTTTCATTACTTAAAGTTTTTAGGTCATGAGAAAATACATGGTAATAGTATATTCTATTTAAATTATGCCAAGATATTTCACAATTTGGGAATGTATTTCTGAGTCTTCATCCTGCTTTGGAACAGCAGATGGCTTTAATTAGCAGCAATAAAAATATTCATAATACAGAGAAACATCTCTTATTCACGTCCATGGATGAGTGACTTTAGAAAGGTCTCGTCCCCTAGGTATTTTCTTCTTTTTGTGCTTTGTTTCATTTCTTTCTTACTGTGGAAGCCTTGAGGTATTTTCTACTATGAAAGAGAATAAAGCGATTCTCATTCAGGTGTACTTTTAGGCTGTACCATAATACATATAATCAATTTATTCAAAATTTACTTAGACTTCTGTGTGAACACAGGTTTGATATAGAATCATAGAAGAGTTACGGTTGTAAAGGACATTAAGATCATTTAGTTTCCCCCCTGCCATGGGAAGGGACACTTCACATTAAAACATGTCACCCAAGACTATGTCCAACCCGGCCTTGAACACCGCCAGTTGTAGAGCATTCACTATTTCCCTGGACAACACATTCCAGTACCTCACCACCCTTACAGGAAAGAATTTCTTCCTCAGATCCAATCTAAACTTCCCCTACTTAAGTTTGAACCGTGTATCCCTTGTTCTCTCACTACAGTCCCTCATGAAGAGTCCCTCCCCAGCATCCTTATAGGCATCCTTCAGATAGTGGAAGGCTGCTGTGAAGTCTCAATGAAGTCTTCTCTTCTCCACACTGAACAGCCCCAACTTTCTCAGCCTATTTTCATCTGGGAGGTGCTCCAGTCCCCTCATCATCCTCGTAGCCCTCCTCTGGACTTTTCCAACAGTTCCATGTCATTTTCATGTTGAGGACACCAGAACTGTACACAGTACTCCAAGTGAGATCTCATGAGAGCAGAATAGAGGGGCAGGATCACTTCCTTCAACCTGCTGGTCACACTGTTTTTGATGCAACCCAGGATATGTTTGGCTTTCTGGGCTGCAAGCATGCACTGCCGGCTCATGTTCTTTTTTTCATCGACAAACACCCCCAAGTCCTTCTCCTCAGAGCTGCTCTGAATCTCTTCTCTGCCCAACCTGTAGCTGTGCCTGGAATTGCTCTGACCCACATGTGGGACCTTGCAGTTGGCATGTTTAAACTTCATGAGGTTGTCATCAGCTCACCTCACGAGCATGTCAAGCTCTCTCTCAATGGCAATTTTTTCCCTCCAGTGTATCAGCTGAGCCACACAGCTTGGTGTCATCGGCAAACTTGCTGAGGGCGCACTCAATCCCACTGTCCTCGTTGTTTTTCATATGCCTTAGCATGCCTTCCAGGAGAATCTGCTCCAAGATTTTGCAAGGCACAGAGGTGAGACTGACTGCTCTGTAATTCCCTGTGTAATTAATTTTCCCCTTCTTGAAAATGGGGGTATATTTCTCCTTTTCCAGTTGTTGGTAACTTCAGCCAGCTGCCATGATTTTTCAAATATGATGGACAGTGGCAAAGCAACTTCATTTGCCAGCTCATTCAGGAGCTGCTGATGGATTTCATCTGGTCTCATGGACTTGTGCTTTGGCAGGTTCTTAAGATGGTCTCTAACCAGATCCTCTCCTACAGTGGAGCTAAGGTCTTCATTCTCAAAGTTCCTGCATCTGCCTTCCAAGACTTAGATGGTGTACTCAGAGCATTTGTCAATGAAGACTGAGGCAAAGAAGTCACTGAGAACTTCAGCCTTCTCCAAATCCAGGGTAGCCAGTTCTCCTAATAGCTTCCAGAGGGGGCCCATGTTGTCCCTAGTCTGTCTTTTATTTGCAACGTAACTCTAGAATTTCTTCCTGTTATCCTTCACATCCCTTGCCAAATTTAATTCCAACTATATCACAGTGTATTTGGGGCACAATAGGGTTAAAATGCATTGTGTTTATAGTCGTACATCCTGTCATGTGCATCATAAAATAGTTGCTTTTTTGTAGCTAATTATGCAAAACCTGACATATTTTGTTTTATTTAATAGCTCAGTTCATGATTAAACATATTAACATCAGATTCTGTTGAAGCTTTACCAGCCATTGCCATCCTCATTATTCTATGTAATATTCATCTTTTTGTTAAAATGCAATTGTTACTCTGAAAATTTCGCAAATTAAATGTATTAGTAAAAATAATAGCAGATGTGATTAGATTACTGAGGTTAATTTTTAGATAGGTAAAATATAAATTGCAAGAAATATATTTTAGATTTTAAGGAGAGTTTGAAAATATACCTTCTGTTTCCAAATTCAGTACTTTTTAAGGGATTATATTCTTCTGTCTATACTCTCGTTGCTCTAATGCGTGTACTGTTTGTGAGCCAGAATCCAGTTTTATTCATATTAGGTTGGTTAAAATCAATCTCCCATTGAATTTTAGTGGTGATCCTGTGACACAGAGACCATGACAAAGCTATGCATTAGCATATCGAAGTATGATATGTGATGAAGCAAAAAGGGATTTGAGAAGAGATGAAGACAGTAAAAATGAAAGGGAAGTCCCCTTAAGGAGTATAAATGCAGGAGAATCATTACAATTAAGAGAACACCCATCTTAAGTTTTCCTACCAAACCTAAAAGTTTTTCAGCTGCTTTTCAACAAATATTTTGGTAGCACTCCTTTGCAGAAAAGAAAGGGTAACAAGGGTTACAGAGCTGCTGTTGGACACATACACTGGCACTCAAAAATAATTGATTTTTTTCTCTTAGTATGGCAGCCATGACTCTAAGCTGGAATGTCTGCAATCCTTATTTTGTATTGCTGTTTATAAGATGCAAAGGAAGCTGAAAGGCTGTGTAGGAACTCCACCTAAGGCTGAGCTACCTACACATTTCTTCCAAACGTGTTGCACCATACAGATGCTGTGACTTGGTTTTGTGAGAATTGATCATCTTTCAGTGAGTTATTGGTGCCTCTGCACTCTGAACACGGATAAGAATTCCATATTTCTATGGGTTTGCTGGTTAGAGACACAGATTTGAAAATGATAAAACCTTCTTGATGGGTGCACAAGGACTTTCCTTGCTGTGACTGGGACTGTTTCCATTGATTTGTCTGGAAGCTTTTTTTCAGCACTCCTGTTTGTGGAGACCAAATCAGAGGAGAGGGAAAGACTGGGTTTTTACTTGTAACCAGGAAATAAAAAATGTGCTCCTGGGCTTAGAAGGATGCTTCATTCATTTCTTAGGATTAATGTTAAACAAAAGAAGAAACTTTAGGAGCTTCTTTTCTGGTTTTATTTTATTCTTTTTTCATGTTTTCCTTCTTTTATTGCTATTCCTTTTCTTTATCTTTTGTACACACCAATCAATGTCTCTCTCAAAACTTCTCTAGAAGATTGTCTTTTACTATAATTTGCTATAATAGCCCACCTTGGTGATACACTGCAGAAGGCACAATAGCTCCAAAACCAGACAGATAATTGGTGCTTATTTTCAGACAATTTTCATTTACGTGGGTTTTTTTTTTTTCTTTTTCTGTTTCAAATG
This sequence comes from Forpus xanthops, assembly GCA_032466535.1. Classification (NCBI taxonomy): domain Eukaryota; kingdom Metazoa; phylum Chordata; class Aves; order Psittaciformes; family Psittacidae; genus Forpus; species Forpus xanthops. Next base: position 9,739 of record JASSUY010013775.1, read on the forward strand.
CCCATAAGTAACTACTTGACTCTTTCAAGGTCTCTTTGATGTGGCTCTGCCTTAGGAATATGACTCATTGTTCTGACCTCCAGTTCTTTCTCCTCATTTTGATGAGGCAACTTTCCATTTTGTAAAATAGAAAGCTGTTTTCACTTACAAAATCATTTTATTGTGCCAGTCAAATTGCACAAGTCATAGCAGGATGAGTCTTGCTGATTTACCAAAAAGGCTAAGGGAACATTTAAAGAATCTTGCTTTCTACGCATGTCTGCTGAGCTTTTCTTATTTGTTTTTGAGAGCCAACACAAAACATTTGCGACATAAATCCTTTTTTAATTTAATCTTGGTTCTGTATTTTTTCATGAACTAGTCAAGTAATTTGGCATAGATAGCTCATAGCGAGCATTTTGAAGTCCTGAACCCGCACAATTGTTTCCCTTTGGTGTTCTGGCAAGCAGACATGTAAGATTTTCTTGATTTAAGATTAAGGGAAAATGCAGTTAATGTTCAAAAAAAAAAAAAAGTCTTCCTCTTGATGGAGCCTACTAGATGGTACGCATATTCCCCACAGAGGATTCTGTAAAACTGCTAATGTTAATTGCATATGTTATTGCATTAAACTTCCAGCAGTAAAAGAAAAATATTTATTACAAGAAACTTCAGATAAATTTGGAGTAAAGACATACATCTGTCCTTGTAGCTCAAATAGTATTTCAAGAATAGCTTTTCACAGTCTTCTGTGCTTCCTGATATTTTTTTCCCATTCAGAGACCTTAAAAAAATTTATTTAAATCTCTATTGCTATTTCAAACTGTACAGAAATAAGCTGGGTTATTTTAATGTGATATTTATAACTTTTCTGTAATTACAGACTTACTACTGTTCCATAAAAAAGAAATCAGAATTATAAAATGCTTATAGTGATTGCTATTGCCAGTACCACTGTGTTTTATCTGTTATGGTGCTGAAACCTTTGCTCTGTGGCTTATCAGAGGCATATCCTTGTAAATTCACAGAGGTAAATGTACTTGACTTGAGTTTTGGCCATCTTTAATTAGGAAACGTGAATTATGCTGATTTGTTTGGGCAAACTTCAGGTATTTTTTCTATGCGAGGAAAAGGTAAAAAAGAGTAAGAGCATCTTACTTGCAGGAACCAATACTCATCTGGACAATGATGGGACTCTGAACCAGAATTATGGTAACTGCAAGCCAGTGCACAATTTGAGTTTCTTTTCCTAAGGCTTATTCTAGTTTTGTGCAGTTTCCATGTAAAGCTGTATGAGTTGCATTTTTTTTGTTTTACAAGAGTAAAGCAAAGTATTGTTCTGGTAATATTTAAATGACTGAAATCTAGAATGCTTACAAAGTGAGTTGTAATGAGGAATTAAGTTTTTCACAGAGAATATTACATCAAATGTGTATGTTGAGACAGTATCATCTATATGTGTACACTCTATTTCCTGTGGACTGTCTCATCCTGATAGATCAGGTGTGGAGGATCCACCAGGGATGTGTGTGATGTGTGTTGCTGCAACACAAGAAATATGGAGATATTCTGTATACTTCCCTAATGGTGATGACACAGATATAGCATCAGCAGGCAGAAGACTGTTTTTGTTATGTCTTCACAGATGACATTCTTAGTGACTGCTTTTAGAATAAGTTTCATGATATTTTATGCATTTCATGAAGTGCTTTCTGATTGTACAGACTCCAAAATTTGAATCTAAAGTTTACTCAATTTAAAAGCCTGTGAAAGAATTACATGTTAGTATTAAATCCGGAGTATTTTAAGTAATTTTTGTGATCCTTTGGAGCCTGTTTCTGGCTTGATACTTTAAATTGTCATTATGGTAAACTGTTACGTAAGTTTTATTTTTCTGAACTTCCTGTTGTTTTTCATGTTATTCTGCTTTCACAAGTGAGAAACTACTGCTGTCTTTTCTCCTCTTCTTCCCTCCCTCTTCTCTTTTGAAGAGGTATGCTAAGCTCTTAGCTTATCACACTGGAGGGAGAGAAAAAAAACACAATTAGCAAATTTTATTCTATTAAATCATCACTACTGTTTTTTTGATTGCAATAGGCTCAGGATGTTTGCTGTTGGAAACCACCACCCTCGTTTATTGCGAAGGTCTCCAGTACTGACTTGCTTCCCATAGGGAGCTTTTTTTCCTCATAGGGCGCTATTTATAGTGCCTTTTATTAGCTGTATGATAGGTAACAAACACAAACACAGATACTATTCTTTGTCATATACCTAGTATTCCAGCACATCTAATTTTTGAAACTGGTTATTAGAATGGCCATTATACATTTTGCACTTAGATTTCCCTACATCATAATGTGGGCGAGACTTATGTAATAGGCACCTAATGTGAAGAAACTGTTCCTTTGAATCCTGTACAACATTTCACATTTTCAGATAATCCTTCTACACTTAGATTTAATTATTGGGCCCATGTTCCTGACAGAAACAGCACTGCTGTTATTTGAAGGCATTTTATCATTTTTGAAGTTGGGAGGAAATTTCTGAAAGGTTATGAAGAATTGTAAAACACATTTGTTATTCTGTGCATATGCTTTCTCCAGCAGCATGAAGACACAGAATTTCATCAGAGAATAAAATAGGAATGCTACTTAATGAAGGAGGAAATTAAGTTACAGGGAAATACAAAGTCACTAAAATACTAAATAATGCTTCAAATAATTTATTAGAGAAAAGTCTGAAATTGGGCTAATGGTATATCTTGATAAGGCTTTTAGAATAATCTGTTGCTCATATATTTTAGAAAACTTAAGAGGCTTCTGTGTACTTTATGCTTTTCCTCTGATTATTTCTTTACCTCTCATTGTCTATTGCATCTTTGGATTCTTCCACTTTTTAAAAAGCTGTGTTACTCATTTTAGATGCCTTTGTAGTTTAAATTCTTTGCTGTCTTATGCTTTAATAATTGTTGGTGGTAATTTATTTGCTATTTGCACATAGACCCTCTGGATTTGATAGCTTATGAATGTTTTAAAATATTGAATGGATCAATTTTATCTTTTTTCTTTATTTCAATTAGATTATATGAACTCCCTTCCTTTTATGGACCATCAGCTTCACACATGCTGGGTTTTCTTCTGTTTTCTTAGCTCAGGAGTATAAATCCAGATGCTGCCATACACCATATCATTAAAAGCTTCCTTAATGGTCATTGCTTTTCAGACCCAAGTGACAGGATATTAAGAGAAGATGAAGCATCTTCCTCCTTCAAGTCCTTTCTTCCCCTTCAAACCCTTCAGCTGATAGCAGTCTATTTGAGTAACAATCCTCCCCATGTCCCAGAAAGATATTGCGGCTCTGTTGTTTTATCTGCCAGTAACATCACTGTACTTGACCCCAGTATAGTACCAGGGAAAGTATCAGACCTGTAGGACTCACTGTCCTGATTGCTGCACAAGACTACAGTCACTTGTTTGGGAAGATCCTGGATTCCAACTCATGTAGGAATCCCAGTACTATATAGAATAGAATAGATTAAGAAGTGAGCATACACACCTAGCAAAATGTTTTTCTGCATCTTAAGCTAACACTGAGGAGTTGTTAGAGCTTACTGAAAGGAGCCCCCTCAGTAGGTTTGAGAAAGAAAGTGCTTTTCCTTACTCACCTGAGTGTGTGTAATGCAATGGTATTTTTTCCAGTCTTACCTGGATCATTGACTTTCTTCCAAATTCACCAGCCAATCCATTAATTCTACATTTTTGGAGACATAGATGCATGGATAGTTACATATGTCTCCATATGTGTGGCCACTGACATATTCACGATGTATTGTTACAGGACAGTAAGAAAGTCAACAGTATCTCCTCTTGGTGATTGCATGACCCTTGCAATAAGATTAGACTTTTCCTACTAAGATTTTTTTTACTGAATTAATAGGTATCCTAGGCAGAATTCTCACCTCTTGCTAAATATATCCTCCATTGAAAAACTGTAAGGACAAAATCTATAGGAGTTTGTCTTTTCTTTCTTTTGTTCAAATTATGTTGGGGAAGAGGATTTCCTTGGGATTTAGATATAGTCAATCCAACAGACTTGGGTGGAACTCTTAGTAGCCAGGTTTCTCATTAGGTGCTCCTTACCTGCTACAGGAGACTTGCTTCCAATATTTCCTTTTTCTGCAATTGATGACTGTCTTTTGTTTTCATTGATTTTGGCAGGAACAGAGTTCCAATCTTAATTTTAAAAAAGTAATACAAGTAAAATAAGTTGTACAGAGCTAAAGAAAGACTGTTGAGGGTGTTTTTACATCCTTTTCTATGGCATCCTTCATGAAAACTACTTATTTAACATCCAGATCTTTTTTCTAATAGACAAAAAATTCCATTCAAAGTTTGAAAAATCCCTTCAATGTGAATGGACGTTCCCCCTTTAGGTGTAAAAGATGGCTGCATATCTGCCATGTATCTGGTGTGAGGAAAATGATACTTTCTGTCTGGGAGAATCCATTACTACCTTGTGGTGTTGCATTGAAAAAGATCTGCCTTTTCTTCCCATGGTTTATGTCTAAAAAGGAAATGGATGTAACTTGAGGGAGTGGGGACCATCATTTGCACAGATGCTGTGCTTATAAAGCCACTGAAGTATGTCATGTACATTTAGATAGCTTTGAGTGTTGCAGTTAATTGGATAAAACTTATCGGGAGATGTACTCTTAATGTTGCTTTTATTTCATTTGAAGTTTGATAGAGGAGCTAAGCGTAAATAATTAAAATCTAATGATGCCAATGTCTTCCCTTTGTAACAGACAACACTGAGATCATGTGGTAGCAATGAAGTTTAAGAAACATGTACTTTATAGGCTGTGCTGGGACCTTCACTATTGGCCTCATGGAAAGAAATGAATAACTTAATTGAAATGTGTCAGCTTCTTGAATGTTGATATGTAGTTATTGATTTTGAAAAGTACATTTTCTGTCCACATTCGCAGAGCTGGGTAATGTCATGACTTTGTAGAGACATGAGACTGTGTTCCTGGGTATCTTAAGTGAGAATAGGGGCAGTGAAATTTCTTCACAGAACTCTGCTATAGTCAGTCATGCACTGGTCCTATCAATAGTGATGTTCTTATGTGGACATATATATTTATGAAACCTGTACTCACTTACTCCTCATCAAAAGGTTATATTTTGAAGTCTTCTTTTGGGGAAATTTGATTCCAGTTGGGGATTAAAATTTGATAAATAGGAAATACATGGTGTCTGTTCTGAGTTTCAAACATTAAAATCCCATGAGATGTTTGTGTAAAGGACATTTCAAGTTAAACATATTCTTTTTGTCCCATTTTTAATGTGATTTGTTAGTAGTCAGTAAAAAAAGGTGTGCAATGCCATGACTATAATATGAATTTGTATTTGCCAGGGTGATGTGCTAGACCTCCCTTTTGAAGTAATGAAGTACACATGAATTTGGTGTGCAGATGAGCATGAATTTTTCATGGCCCTCTTCCTGTTTTAGTTTTTACTATTTTAAGGTCCTGCTTAAATTACCAAAATTTGGTGGGAGTGATCTAACAATAGCTTAAAAATTAGGATATCCACCCTCTTGGGTATTTTCTCTGGTTTGGATACTGACTTACTGTATGAACAGTTAAAATGTTTAATCTCTTTTATATATTAATCTTTCTGGTTCTAAAGACAGGGATCTAATAATCACCTTTGCGGAAGAACTGTGCTTTCCTAATAAAGTTTTCCCAACAGTTACTGTAGTCTTTTGGTGCACATTGAATATTTTTCTGCCTACTTAAATACCCATACATTAACCAATCATTGTCATTATTTTCACAAGTTAAAAATTCTCACTCAGAAGTACTACACAAAATATTAACTATATGAAGAAGCAGTGTGGGACAAAGCTGTAAATGGAGCAAAGTGTCTTTGTAGTATGCAGCAACACATTTTTGAATGGCATCGGCCTGCAGTTTGTAAAGTGTCCTGAGTTTCACTAGCTTCCTTCTTTGTGGTAGCAGTCTTTCAGGTATTGTGAAAACACTTGAAGGATTTGTTGAAGCATGTCAGTCTGATCTCCTTTTCATACCTTCCTGAAGTTCCTTGGCTAAAATTAAAACGGAGAATTTGGGAGAACTTTAGAGGCTCAGGAAGAAATTTGTTAGCTCATTTAAGCCTATTTCCCTCTGATTTAAAAGCAGTTTTGTTTGTTTTCAGTGGTGTGGTTTTGGTGTGAAGTGTTGTCTGTTTCTTTTCTTTGTTTTTTTTGTGTACTTTTCTGTTTTTCTTTAATGGTACAAATCCAAAGGAGAGGAACTAGAAGAAAAGCAAGCCCCAAAACCTGTTTGTCACTTTTAGGATCAGACGTTCACATGTGTTTCAAAGCATTTAATACATTGCTTGCAAATGTTAGTTAAGGCAGAAGGTTGCTTTGATTAAATATGTTTTCAGACTGCTGCTGTTTGTAGTCCTGCTGGTGATAAATGGTAGAAAGAGTGATAAAAATATCAAAGAACTAATTGATGGATTTCTGCTAAATTCTGCTGAGGTAGAGAGATATGCAGACTTGGTGAAAATAATATAATCAGGCCTTGGTTTGTTTATAATCTGTGACTTGGGGGTCAGCCCTTGAGGACCTAGTGATACTATTCCTTGAACAACATCTGGAATTAAAAGCATTCTTTAAATTCATAGTAATACTATTTTTTTTTTTTTTTTGGTTTAGAAACTCATTTGGTTATTAAGACGTGTAAAAATCCAGAATATCATCAGGATACCCATCTCTTGGACATTATAGAGACTGGAGCCCATTTGTCTGACTAGGGAAGAGATAAAAATTAATTTTTCTCTTGTTGGTGCAAATTAATTTTCCTATCACTTTCTCTGGCCTCATCAGATACATATCCCCAAAAGGCTGCCCTATAGTTGCATAACATTGCACAACCTTCAAGTCACCCTGACAGCATAAAGGAATAGCAAAACATGCCAGAAAAATTCCAAAGCCACTTTTACATACGCCCTTACCTGGACGGGTTGTGCTATTGCCTGCTCACAGCTGCTGCAGCAGGACTGAGCAATATCATCCTGTTCCACTTCCCAGGAGCCTCTGCTGTTACTTTGTGCAGAATTAAGGGCAGAACAAACATTAAATTGAGAAAGGAAGGAATATGTACTAATTTTAATCCAAAATGTTCCATCTTTATATCCTTGTTAGACACCTTTAATTGCCCAGTGCAGGTTTATGAGTAGTCACACAACTGCGGAAGAGGCAGCATAGATCAGGATTTCCGTGGCAGCTGCTCTATGAACATTTATTCCTTTTCTTGCATGGAACTGAAACTGCTGTATTTGGTGACAGTTGCCAGGTTTTCTCTGGGAAATTCCCTTTATTTCACATGGTTGATGTAGGCATTTGTAGATGATCATTTACATTCAGTCATCTTGGTGAAATTCCAAGTGGCCATGGTGTGATAAGTGTGTAACCTTGGGTGATCACAGCTGTTGTTCTCTAGAAAACTAAATACATATTCCAAAAGCTTATGTTGTCCTAAGCAGTTGTAGAGTATGAAGAGATTTGCAAAAGTACAGTATTTGCACCTGAGTCAATTAAAGCTAGTTAATTTTAAATAAGTTTTACATGGTCGCATTGGTTGCTTATGTTCACCTAAATCACAGAACAAAACACAAGCCAGCCAAAGTTAGCATTTTATTCTTAACTGCAAAAAATAGTTGTTTTACTTTCATTTGTAATGTGTGATGTTGTTCAGTGTGGAAAAATTACTTGTCTATCAAGAGATCAGTCACATAAGGACAGGAGCCCAGTGTAAGAAAACAAAGTGATATTGGAAAATATCGAGACAGTAGGAGTCTTATCTTGGATAACTTTTCCTTTTTTTTGCCCTTTAGATTTAGAGATAATCTATAAAATTATAGATTTTTGCATTAATTAGGTTGTCATCTAGAGCTGTGATTTGAAATTTAGAGAGCAATTGAAGTTAATGAGTTTTCTCACAAATGCACCTGTGTCCTCCTTTAACACCAATGTTGCTACAATCTAGCCACAAGCTGGTACTGGAATCAAAAGCCTAAGAAATTGCTTCCTTTTCAGTGAATAACTAATGATACGTGCTTAGATATATATACATGTATATATAACATATATGTCACATATTTTATATATAATGTGTGTGCATTTATATACATGCATTTATGTTTACACTGAGCTGGTATTTTTATAAATAAAACATATTGTATGTTTTTAAGCATTTGTCAGTACTAATTTATATTTAAATATGTACACCTGTAAAGTGAATCAGGAAAGGACATTTTACCCATTCAGGAGCAGTATTCAAATGATAAAGCAGTTTTGTTGGTCAAGAAAAATATCATGTAGATACTGATTTTGCCTTCTGACCTCATCACTGTTGTCATCTTGTTAAACTACAGAACTTGTGGTTTTAGCAAAAAACAGTCTTATCAAAATGTTTCAGAAGGTTCCACACTTTAATTACATCTTTTCTAGCTACTGTTAATAATGCTATGTAAGTGAAGAATATCAGTCTTTTTTTTGGTACTGGACTCTACATTTTCAAGGAAAAGAAATTATATGTCACATGAGATAGTATTAAAAATAGAAGTTGTTTCTACACTCGGTTATGTAAAGAATAGGTATCTAAATATTGTAAGCAATCTCATAACTATGTGAAGTCATTGTAACTCTGTTATTACTTTAGCCTATTTATTGGAAAACTAATATAAAAAAAATGAAAGAAAATTTAGTATAAAGCAAAAGATGGGAAATTTAAAAGCTCAGAAAAGCAGATCTACTTGATCAAAGCAAGTATAATTCTGGAACATGCAACTGAAAGGGAAGAATATAGGTTTAATTATGGGATTAGCTGCCTCTGATAGTAGTTCACTTAATATGTCCACATATTACAAAAGTACTTGAAAAACTGAAAGGGTGGTAAGTACACCAATCCCATTTAAAAAGAAAAAAGTGTGCTTTAGACTTCAAAATGTAGTCAGTTTAGGAAAGTTCAGTTAAATTATACGGCATCTTAAGTGTTACAGGTAATGTCTTTTCAAATTAGTGTTTCCAGCCTCATGTAGATAATAGGATAATGAAGCATTTATGGAGATAATATTTTAAGAGTTACAAATGTGCTACTTTCTAGCCAGCAAGATTGCGCACAAAACTAGTGGAGTCATTCAGAAAATAGAGATACTCGTAGTGTAGAATAGAAAAAAATTGAACTTTGTTGGCCTTAATGGCTTTTCCTTGCATTCTAAAGGCTTATGTCCTTTTTAAATTAGTCCTTCCTTCTGTAGTGCAGTTATACTGTGTTTTTATAATGTGTTCATCTCCTCTGTAAGAGGCACTAAAATTTCAGATTCTCAAATCCTTCTTAGTCCTGTAGATCCTTTTGAAAAATGGGGTTATTTGATATGTCTGGTCCGCTCAGAGAGGCAGGAAGCTTGCCATCAGCTGGTACCTCAAGTGATGTAACCTGGCATGAAGTCCTTCATGCATGGGAGCTTCCCTTTGACCTGTTTAATTAGTTCTGCAAATACATGATGCAGTTCTGTCTTCCCATCAGAAGGTTACTGCATAACTTAGAAAACTGAATTTGCTTTGGAAAAAAACAAGAGGTCAGAATTAGAAAAGTTTGTGAGTAGTCTTCTGCATTAGACTGGAGAAATAAAGTTGATGTAGAAAGTATAAAAAGTAAAGGCAGATACTGTAATATATCCTAAATTTGCAAGTGCTGGACTTTGCACTGAGTTGGTGTTTGGATCTGGTTATATGAGAAGATTATGGTGATAATAGAATGTTGTCACAGAAGGAAAAATACACAAAAGATTAGGAAATTAAAAAAAACAAGGCATCAGAGAAGAGCAGAAGCAGCATGTTTTGCAGCAAATAGAGATACATTGAAGAGGACGATAGTACCATGGGTGCCTCTTGTGTGATTGTCAGTGAAGGACTGACTTAAAGCAGAATTGGACCGTACCTTAGCTCATGACTAATCATGGCATGGGTTGGGTTCTGATGAAGGTAGAGGGAAGAATCTATTGCACAAAAACATGGAAGTTATCATCTGAGTTATGCAGTTACCTTTAAAGTAAAATAGTAGCTTCAAAAATGTAATATGGCTCCTTACAACCCTAACCCTAACCTTCTCACTTCTTGTCCCTTACTGCTAGGATGGGAATTTTCAACCTATTTTCTCTAATTAAATGCTCAAAACCTATTTGTTGTTCTTGACTTTCAGATTTTTTCTTTGCTCATGGCACCTTGTCCATGGCTGTATTTAGGAGATTAACTTAGGAGGAAGTGGTTTAATGCTGCCTTCCATGTGATTTCTTAAGTCCTCCTGTCCCCACTTAAAGGAAAGCACTTACAGATTTATAGTGATGAAGTCCAAACTCTCCTCTTTCATCGTCCCACCTAATCTTCTGCATGTCACAAACGATCACATTTCACCCTGTTTAAATAGAATATCCTTTCCCCATCTCCTCCCCAAGATTATCTTAAAAGTCTTTCTTTAGATTCATAGGCATAATGGATATTTTCTTGGTCACTTGTTTGGCTTTTAGAATTATGTGTTCATTTTCCAAGATGAATTAATCTGAGTATGTCTTGCTGTGGTGGTTTCTGTCTATACATTATTCCACTAGGTAATAGAGACATAGCTCCTGACCCATGCACCAGGGGAGGTTTAGACTGACTATAAAGAAAAGCTTCTTCACTGAAAGGGTTGTCAAGCACTTGAACAGGCTGCCCAGTGGTTTTGGTTTTGGCTGTGATAGAATCAATTGAATTCCTAGTCGCTGGTGCAGTGCTGTGTTTCGGATTTAGTGTGTCAATAATGCTGATAATACACTGATGTTTTAGCTGTTGCTTACTGCTCACACTAAGTTGAGAGCATTTCAGTCTCATGCTTTGCCGGTGAGGAGGGGCACAAGAAGCCTTTTACTTTGTTTACTTGCAGTCTTGTTTACTCTGACCAAGAGCATTCTGAGTCTCATGCTCTGCCAGTGAGGAGGGGAAGCTGGGAAGAAGTGGAGACAGGACACCTGACCCAAACTAGCCAAACCACAGCACGTCATGCCCACTGTATAAACTGGAGGCAGTTACCTGAAAGGGCTAGATCACTGCTCAGGTTGGGCTGGTCAATGGGTGGTGAGCGGTTGTATTCGTTTTCCTTGTTATTTTCATTGTCATTATTATTATTATTGCTTGAAGCATCAGTGGTTTTGTGTTATGCCTTACATACTGGACTGCTCTTGTCTCAGCCCATGGGAGTTGCATTCTTTCGGGGGGGGGAGAAGGGGTTATGAGTGAGTGGCTGCTTGGCTCTGGGTTGCTGGGTGGGCTTAAACCATGACATCCATTAGTCACAGAATTAAGAAAATATCAGGTGTAGGATCGCGCACTGTTAGCACAGATCAATTGTTGTCCATGAATCAATTACAACATAAACCATGGGCAGAATCTGAATAAACAGATACTCAGATGCTGTGCTGAAACAGGAAGCAGTGTT
>JASSUY010013777.1:0-17533 GCA_032466535.1 Forpus xanthops
TGCAGTGTTCAAGGCCAGGTTGGACACAGGGGCTTGGAGCAAGCTGCTCTAGTGGAAGGTGTCCCTGCCCGTGGCAGTGGTTGGAACTGGATGAGCTTTAAGGTCTCTTCCAATACAAACCATTCCATGGCTCTACAATTCCAAGATACCAACACTTACTGCATCTAACTCTGTATCAGCACATACCAGGTACCATCATCCAGCAAAACATAAAATATACCTAGAGTTGTGGTACGTTGCATCAATGTCAATAGATTTTCATATTTGCCACAGGAAGAGCTGCGTTGGGGAGCTCACAGACGGACTTAGCAACTCAAAGTCAAGACTCACTATGGAAGAAATTTGAAAAATGGTTAGAAAGCCTATTTAAGCCCAAAGGTAAGAGAATGAAGATGTGCTCCTGAGTGTGAACCCTGTAGAGTTAGCTGAGCCAGCTCTGGGTGAGCTGGTTTACTCACCAGCGCAGCCAGCCATAACTTCCCATGACAGATAAGGTTCTGTACGCTGCAAAGCCATGTGAACAGGGCTGAATTGACCACACTGATTTGGGCTCTGCTGTTCAGCTCCCTGCCCTGTACCGCTTTGTGTGCTATAGGCATCCTCCAGTGAGCCGCAGGTACTGGGGTCACAGAAACACTGGGCAGCCCAAAACCTGAGGCTTAAATTCTTTCACCAGTGCCTCAGTTCTCAGGACTTACCGTTGTCTAATCATTTATTTCCTCTAACTTCCAACACTCTTAAAGAAGCCCCAGACTTCCATCCCTACATCAGCCCTTTCCACAGACAGCACTGTTGTGACCTCTGCTACAGAAGCCCTGATTTCTGCTGGCAAAGGCAAGGGAAAAAAAAACAAACTGTAAACATAATGTGAGCAATATATGGAATTTGTTTAGAGCAGACAGGAGGAGCACTGGCAATTCAGTTAAAATACTTAATAACTTTATAGGTAATCAGCCTTATAAGCCAAAATCATCTTTATTTTCATAGGAAAATGTGGTCGGAGGGAAAACAGGTGTGTGATCAAGCCTACCTACATACATAGTTATCTAGACTGCGTGTAGATGGGGGAGATCTTTACAATCAGCTCCTCCGGGGCACTCCTCCCTCGATATTGTCTTCACCTTCAAGTCTCCTCATAATCTTGCTCACTTTTTCCAAGTTCCGAAGTTAGTGCAAAGGTAGAACGGAAATAAGGTTTGGTTATGCTCTGCTGAGAGGTGCATTGGTTGCACCCGTCTTCGCTCACAATTACTCCTTGGAAGATGTTCTTCTGGGCCATGTTATGGAAAGCTAAAGCCCAGGGAGCTGACTTCGTCTTCCATGAAGCCTGAAGTGTGAATGATTGCACAGATCCTGGGAATGTCTTTTCCTTCATGTGGCAGTGATTCTGTTTAGTAACACTTCCCTGCCTCCTTGCTGCCTCTGCAGTTGCCACCCCTGCACCCACCTCAAGCCCAACGACAGCTGAGACATCGCCTGCTCCAGAGATCCGGACAACCCTTGAGGAAGGTAAGCACACAACCATGCTGAATGTCCCTTGCAAAGCACAAGACAAGCCTCATCCTTCATTTCCCCTAACAAAGGCCACTTTGCACTTTTCCAAATGATGATTGCACCTTTAGCAGTAAAAGAATGCAGTCAGAAATAACACAGGCATCGATTAACTTCATTATTAAATATTAAATGAAGGTGAAAGTGGTTTTCAGTAAAAATAAAAGCCTACGCATTGACTGCATGACTGATAGGACTAGGGGAATGGCTTCAAACTTAAGAGAGACTGAGATGAGCTCTTAGGCAGAAGCTCTTCCCTGTGAGGGTGCTGAGATCACCATTTCTCAGCACAGCTGAGGCTTGTGTATAAACTTCATCTGCTTGGTACCAATCTGCTGGCTTTCTTGCAGCATGGGCTGGCCACCACTATTATTGCTATCACTACTGCAGTCGAGAGCTGTGAATGCTATAGGCAAAGCCTGCTTTGAGGGAAGCTGAATGATGCAGACTTTGAAGCACAGAATCTGAAGGAAATCATTATTTTAATGTCGGTCACCCAGTCTGTGTTTCTCACCATTTGTAACGTTACCTACCTGGATTCTAAACCATCTATACGCCACCAGGATTGGGCTCTTTTATCAAGCCAGTCCAGGATAAACAGCAGGTCTTGATTCTCTGAAGGATCTCGGCCCACATTCAGCCTCTCCCAGCCTGTGGCCTAGGATGCTGCAGGCTCAGCACAGTAACCTGGGCATGAGAATGCTCCATAGGGTGATGCGCCATAGGGCAAGGAGATCCAGCTCTATTTCAGCATCAGTCCCTATGGCCTCTCCCTCCTTTCTCCAATGACTACTGTACCTGTGGGAGAAACACTTTCAGTCAGATAAGCCAGGAAGAACCGTAATAAGCACTTCCCTCTATAGAACCAGAATGCCCTTTGTCATTTCACTTGATAAAGCTGACAAAACATGTGGTGTTGGGAAACTTGGTGCTAATCAATATTATTGCCAAATTAAAACACTCATTTCTGGTTTTCCCTCTCATACTCCTGCTGTTCTCACTGTTTGTGAAAGAACTTCATTGATGCTTGTAATGCAACATGAAGAACTGTTTCTGAGCCCTGTCAGTGGATGGGGAAGACAACTAATGCACAGACTCCCTTTCCCAGAAAGCCTGAAGGCAATTAAATTCCTCAAGAGCCAATTTCAGTCACTCAGCCTTACCTGAATGCTGTTTCCATCTTGTTTCCATGTTTGTCCCTTCCTCCCACAGCCTCTGAAGATACTGAGGAAGCATACATTTCACCCACCCCACTTAAAGGCGACCATGAAACCTCAGCTCCAGAAGCCCCTTCCACAGCTGCTAAACGTAAGAACAGGCCTGTACCATAAAATCTAATAGTAACAGTGTTTAAGTTGGTTCAAAATAGATTACATTGGCAATACAATAACTTTATAAAGTGCAGCCAGTTGCTAATATTTCAGTGAAGAAAGAAGCCAGGTTCTAAACCCTTCATTTGTAAATACTGCCTGTCAAAGTTTGGAAGACATATAATTATGAATAATTTGAGCTTTAAGCTGCTTGTGCTAATGGGATAATTTATTCAATAGCAAAAGTGCCCAAATATCAGTGCTTTTGTCCGGGAAGTGAAGAGCATCAATAATTTAATTGCACTGGGATACCTTCACTTTAGAGACTCAATAGTGTTTGGTCATTCTTTCCAAGTCTGGAAGATGGAGATGCCAGCACCTGACACAGCACAGGAGCTGCTTCTCCCACTCATTCTTATGGGACTTTGACCAAGGAATTAATCATGGGAGAGAGTAAAGTACACCACACTGTAGTTGTTTTGTGGAGCTGTCTATGGAGAGTATCAGCAGGAAGTCCTCTTGAATGCCTGCCCCAAATGTGCTGCCCAGATCCTTACTGTCAATATTAACAAAATAGCACCTTACCTAATCATTTACTTGCAGTTTTGACTCAGATTGCCACATGTCAGAGGCTACAATCCAATTCACTTTTCCTTTACGGATATAATCAAAATCATATCAGCAACCATCAGCTCCAACTTTGACGGATGTTCTGCTCCAGTAGGGGTTTTCCTCAACTCTTTCACAATCCCCTCATCATCCCTGTACTCCTCCTTTGCATCCACTTACGTAAATGAAGAGATTGAGGCGTTATCTACACCAGGTATCCTAAGCACAGCTTACAAAGTTACAGTTGCAAAATTAATTGACTAAGTGAACTAAGGGAAAGCCATACTGTATGGAAAACACACGCAGTGAGTTTTAATAAAGAGGGCTCAGAACACATTGCTTCATTCTCCAGTAGCCAAGAAGCTTAAAAATGCCAATTTAAAATATCTGTTCATAACAATTTAGTGATATGGTGTCATGGTATTCTGGTCACCTATCATGGTTTCAGGATAGAGACTCAGATACAAGGTAAAAAGATACAAGATAGTAAGGTACAAGGAGTAAGTCTATGCCTGTACTCTGTATCCAAGCTTCTTGTTTTTTCACACTTCTATAGGCAAATGACAAAATCCAGATAATTTTAACCAAAAACTTAATTTTGATTCATATTCATGTTTGGTCACTATTGCTCATTCTTCCTGTTTTTTTTCCCCAAAGCTTCAACAGATTATATTTACACAGACAACTTTGTAATATCAGACAGCACTGAGCTATTAACAACTCTACCACCACTCACACTGAGTGAAGGTAAGGAACAGTCAGATACAACCTTCGTGATTGTGTTCTTCAGGAGCAAAGATCTCTCTGTCCTGCATCGCCATGCAAGGCACCATTTGGGGCTCAGAAGGTCCCTGAGCTGCAAATAGCTGGCCATTCCTCATATGCTTGTCCCATTCATATTCTCCTCCTCAGCCCCTCTTAGTGGTCCCCACTGGGAAGGGAAGATTAACTGATATGGAGCTTGGGTCCAGCCCTTCTTCAGTGCTGATTGTGCTGCAATGTGTGTGCTCATGACCCATTCTCTTTGTTGGGGAACCTATTTTGTCATATACATTGCATGTTTTCAATGGATGAGTTGTTTTAATGAATCTAGGAAATAATTTCTTAGGTATTAAAAAAGATCTTCAAACCAGAATTTCACCAGATAGGGCCACTGTGCATCAGCCATCAGATGAGCTGGGACAGTCCTATCCATCCCATGCTCTCCTACCTCCTAATGAAGCTGAAATCAATAGCACCAGTAGGCTCCAATCTCCTATACAAATATGTAGTAGGGGAGACAACTCTGTGTATTTTGCTTTTTAACTCAGATGTATTCAACACTGTGTTGAGTGTGCCAGACACTATATCCAAAGCTCTTTTATTGATGGGCATTTTCTACAGTGCCTACCATCACACTTCTAGGTCTCTGCAGACCCCAGGAGCAGAACTCGTGGCCATACTCTTTAGAGCCCTCATCAGACTAGAGAAAGACAATTCCCACATAAACTAAATTCAGCTCCTCAGAGCTCATGATTTTCAAGCCTATTATAGTCCTGATTCATCCATCCAAGCTCTCCCCAGTGTCTTTATCTTTCTTAAACGTGCAATCACCAACTGAGCAGCTGAGGTCTCTTTAGCATCAAGCAGAGTTAAGTAGCTCCCACGCATGACTGAGAGCAAGGCTGAGACTGGGCTGGCTCACTGGATCATTAACATTACCAACCTCCACTTTTTCCATGGTGCTTCCATGCCAAGTTGAAAGGATGATTTCACCTTTGTGCTTTGCTTTTTCTCTTTCCAATGAGCAGCCCATTCCTCCTCTCTGTACTGAATTTCAGCTCCCTGCGTTTTGACATTTATTCACTTTGTGAAGATCGTTTTGAATGCCCACCATACCCTCCAGAGAGAGCACAGACTGTGCCTTTCCCTCTGCCATTCTATCTGTACCCTTCCAGTTTTGGTGGCAAGGGCCCGGGATCTCTCTGTACCATCTGTTAGTCCAAGATGCTGCATAACATGTTAGACAATGACCAAGGCAACAAACAGCTCCTCTTGTTACAACCTTTTTTAACACTGCTTGTCTTCTACAGCCTCATCTACAACGTTATATACTTACGGATGTGTCTCAGGCAGAGATGGTGAGTTCTCCCTATAAGTGTCTTGCAAAGATTTCACAGTTGATACACTTCATACAGCAACTTAAGCACTGGTATTAAGGTCCACACACTGCAGACTATTCCTCCCCCAACGTATCAAGAGGCTGCATTGCAGCACGAGCCATACTCGCTTAAACATTTTAGTCATTTACAAACCCAACTGTTTGTTTCCCAACCAACCTTCCCAAGCTGAATGTACTTTAATGTAAGAAGGAGATCAGGGTGGCTCATGTTGCAGGCTCTGGCAGATCTTGCAGTGATGAAGCTATTTCACTGCAAACAGCAGTTTGTGTTGGATTTCAGCCTGGGCAAGGAGGCAGGACAGACATTATAACTGTCCCCATCAGGTGTGCTTCTCAACCTAGCTGTCGACAGGTATTCATTGCATGGGGTAGCAGGGAAAATGACCTCACGTGTAGTCAAATACATTTTACCCTGCAGCAGAATGCTGATTTCCCCGGATCGTATCAGTGCCAAGCCATAATTCATGCTCTTCCAAAGGTGAGAGAGCCCTTACTTCATCATTAGCCTGGAAGGATTCAAGGTGGGATAGAGCTCCTGGTGGGATATGTGGACAGAGCTGTCCTCTGGCACTGAGATTTGCCTCTGTGGAGACACACACAACATACACATGGTTTCCACCCACCCTAAAGAGCAGTGGAAGTACTACAGGCTGGTTACACACATGCCAAGTTATGGGGGAAACTGTAATGCAGCTGGATAGGGGATCTCATTATACCAGGCTTAATTACACCTGAACGATGTGGCTTTGCTTTGTCCATTTACGCTTTGCTCATTCGGTATTGGAAAAATTACTAAAGCATGGCTTTTATTTTCTCTTTGACAGCCCTGAACAAAGGAACAACTGGAATACGAGGTACTTATGTCTGGTCACTCCATGAGCCATGGTGAGCAGAGCATGAAGGACAGCAGGATCCCCAGCTCAAAACCATGCTCCCAGGCTGAACTGAGGAATTCACTGTCAGGCATCCACATTTTCAGCCTCAATTCAGGTTTAGTGGACTATTGCCCTCCCGACAACACTGGATGCCAAAGCTGTTCCCTGTCCAGCTGCATCACCCATCTCCCTGCACAAGCTCTGGGCTTTGCTGCAGGGTTTTCACAGCCATATGCAGTGATACTCAGGCTATGTTCAGCCAAGGGCTTCCCAGTTACTCACATGGCTTCATGTGATGTTGCAAGCAGAGGAGACTGCTGCTATGGTTCTTAGGGCAAAAATATGCATTTCAAATGTGGACAACATTTAATTTCATCTTTTCTTTCTCACAATAACAGTCTTTACTACTACTGAACCAGATGGCAACACTCGTAAGTAACACAGCGTTACTCCTGCTTACATGCTTAGTTTTCTGCCTAAATGCTGTGCATGTATTGACTGGCTCCCTTATCGCTACTGTGTGTATAATGTCATGGATTTAACTATTAACTTCTGGAATAATCCCAACTGCTCTCCCTTGGCTTTCATAGAGTAAAATGAGGGAAAGGGGACTGGTATTGGAAAAGGAAAAACCCTTGCACTGATAAAACTGCTTGGGAAAGGGGAATCGCTGGGGCAGACACACTGCACCCATATAAACTGAGATCTGCACTCAATCTTCCCACTCCAAAAAAGCCTTCCTGCACTTCCCAAAGCTGCATCCCCATCACTGCAAAGACCAGGCTGTGATTCCCATGGGGCAGCTCAGATCTCACCACTGCCTGTGGGAAACAAAACGCTATCTCACCACCCCCCAGCACCCAAACTGCTCCCTATCAAACATCCCCCAGCTTTCCAGAGCCCTTCACGTGGCAGCTCAGAGCTGCCACAGGCCCTGTAGAAGCAGCCACCATGGGGATGTGTTTTCCTCCCTCTGAGGCTGCTCATGCCCACGCTGGGAAGCAGCAGCACTTCCAGTGCTGTGGCTGATCACCACTCGGATGAGACCTGAGGCCTCCTGCGGTTCGGGTACCTCACACCTTTCCAAACAGCTAACCTGCAGCTTTGTTTTCTCCCGTGGCTCCCATCAGCTCCTGCAGAAGACATCACTCCTGAAGCAGAAGGTATGGATGGGTTTACCTTTAGTAGAATGCGTCTAATGCTTGATCCTGCGAGTAAAGTGCTGATTCTCCCCCCATTAATAGCCCTTCCTTTGCTCACACAAGAGTGGAACAGTAACTGAAGCATGGCTTTTATTTTCTCTTTGACAGTCCTGATGGGGTCCACGACAGTTGAAAATCCAGGTATTTATTTCTGGTCATTTCTTGAACTGGGGTCAGCAGCTCATTGGGTTTTATGTGAGCCATGAGTGCATTTAAAACATGGACAGTGTTCTATTTCCTATTTCTCTCCTCACAGTAACACACTCATCCAGCCCATTGGTCTCCCAAGATTCAGGAACAGAGGTCATTACTGCTTGTAAGTAACGCAGCATTACTCCAGTGTACATACTTAGTTCTCTATCAAAGTGGCTATCTGATGATGCAGGCATGGCTCCCCATCTTCACTGTGTGCATGATCTCATGGATCTGGTATTTAACTTTGGGGATAACTCCTTTGGCTCCCATACGAATTAAGGGATGGGAAATACTCTCAGTATTGATCTGGAAGAAACGCCTGCAATGATGAAAGCACTAGGGAAGGTGAAACTGCTAAAGCAGACTCACTACATCAGCATAAACAGAGATTTGCTCTGGATCATCTCACTCCTAGGAAGTCCTCCTCCCTGCTCTTTCAAATTTGCATCCCCACAGGAAGTGGGGTCAGTGGGAATCCTGACATATTCTGTGCTATTTGGTTTGAAACTTAAGTTTCCTACAACGGGATTTCTCTTTTCAGATACGTGAATTGCAAGTTCTGCTCATTAATTGAATGGGTTCTGATTGAGATGCTTGCATGGCAGATGAAGGCTTTCTTTTAAAGTCTGGCCCTGCCAGCTACACATTTGCAAAGGGCACTCTGTAAAACTTATGTACTTGTGTGGACAACATGCAGGAAACTGACCTCCAGATGCAAAGCATTTGAGCATGGGACTATCTGCCTACATGAAGGAATAAGCAGTATTAAATCCTGTTCCCACTAATGCTAGTAATACATCACCTTTAGTAGTCAAGCCTCTACATTCTCTTAGTACAAGTCCTTTGCCCGCAACAACTCTATTCCTCAGAACTACTAGCTATTAGTAGCATATGCTACCAGCATTTCCTAGTCTTGACGCATTCAGTTGATTACAATGGATATTAATTATATAAAAACACATAGTTTCCTCATTCAGACTCCCTTATTTCACCTGTTTTCTTTTCTTTTGCATTAAAAGCCCATACAGAAACTGACACAGCACCTGACAGCCAAGGTGAGGTATTCTCATTCTTTCTTCTTTTTAATGGCTACCCTTCCTAAGGGCAGTATATGCTGTGTAAGAGATGTGAGCTGGAACAGCCTGGCAGCTTAATCACCAAATCCTATAATGGTTTGAGTTGGCAGGGACCTTAAAGCCCATCCAACCTCAACCCCCTGCCATGGGCAGGGACACCTTCCACTAGAGCAGATTGCTCCAAGCCCCTGTGTCCAACCTGGCCTTGAACACTTCCAAATGGCAGAGGCTATCAGAATGCAGAAGGAAGGGGAATGGAGCAGGCAGAGAGCTGGAGGATGCCACAGCTTACCCAGGGACCACACTCCAGTGATGCAGGGGCTGGCAGCTGAACTATCCTTGATGCTAAACATCAAGGAGACAAGCCAGCCTATGTCTGAACCATTTATAAAAACTATGTTTGAAACATCTACCTACAGCCTGCCAGGCTGCTAGTCAGTCAGTGCCTGTAAGCTCCAGGAGGCTCACAAGCCTTGTTATCAATGGTGAGCTATCCTTTTCCCACAAGAGAATGAACAGACAGTGCTAACTTGTGTCACCTCAGGGTTAGTTGTAGGATGAAGTAACAAGTTTTTAATGGTACACATCAAAGAAGGAGAATTTCATTTCCTCTCCTCTCAGCTGCTACACGTGTAAAGAGTACTAGTACCTAATACAGGCTGCATTTTACTCCACGCTTACATATGGGTTACCAACATTAAATTTCTTCTTCTCCAGCAAAACCTATTTCTCTGTCTCAATACTTGCGGATGGAGCTGCTAAAATTCTTAACCAGCCTATGTGCACCGAGGATTCCTGGGATGCAAAGTATACAAATACAAAGGTAAGTATTATGTGCATGGGGAGTGCCAGCTAAAGTGGGGCACCTCCAATGTGGGTTTACACCGGGTTCTTACACACTTCAAATATTCAGATACAACACGATTTGATTAATCACTCACCCACACCAGCTATTACTAATCAGAGTAGAACTCTGCAAAACAACTCTATTTCTGCAGCATTCTTGCTGCCTAATGATCCAGACATCCTCGGGGTCAGCCTTGCTGGAGTTGGTGACCTATGGCACCAGAGGATGCTTGTGAGGGTTTCAGACATGTGTCAAAGGAGCTGGGATGCTGGTGTCATCTTGGCTGTCCAGGGGAAGCTCGAAGGTTCCACAAAGCAAAGTCCTTCTTTCTCCCTTTAAGACCTTCCTCTCCATGGCACTGATTCCCCCTTGAGTCCTTGAGCCAGTCACTGAACCTGAATCAACAGTAACAGATTTGTCAGTAATTTCACCTCTCTTATCTCATGTGGCTCTGCAGACTTTCTCACAACTCAATGTCCTCAGCTGGGATGTGAGGTTGGGTCCCCTTGGGTGGCCCAGGATCCTCCCAGCATGGACAACACGTTCTGTTGCCCCCAGCTCGCCTGACTTTCTAAAGACATTCAAGAAAGGTCCTACCCATCCTTTTGCAGCAATAAACTCATAGCCCATCAAGCCATGACCTATTCCAACACAGTGGGAGGACCCATTGCTGGCACCTTCTACAGCAGAAATGCAAGTTCTCTCGCCAAGTCTCAACTGCAAAACACATAGGAATGCTAATGCCCAAATGATAAGCAGTGTTAAAGTCTCCACACCACAGAAACTCCATCTAGATGGTTTAAATATCAAGTTAGCCTTTTATGATTCATCATCTTTTCTAAACTCAGTGAAGGCTTCATCATACTGTGTTCTGCCAAACCAGGGTTTGTTTGTTCCTGCTACCCTCTACAGCACAGAGCCAAGTCTGATCCTAGTTAGGGACACATGTGGTCCCTCCAAATCCTCATGACTTCACAACTGTGATATCCGATTCAAACAAAAGAAAGGAAAATTCCTCAATAACAATGTCAGAATTATTCCTCACATGTGATTGACTTCATAGGACAATAATCAATAGATACACCAAAGATACTCAACTCCTGAAACACTTTAAGGTTGTTCCCTTGCATGCAGCAGCAGGATTTTAAATGAACCAGCTATAAGGACAAAACCACACAGTTCTGTTAGCTGGCTTTTGATGTGTAATTCACCACAGTATTTGCCAGAGAAGGAAAGGTATAAGCTCTCAAAAGGTATTTCACTAATTATATTTAAAAAGGGAAGGATGAAGCACCAGATTAAAGGGGTTTTGGAATTGGTCCTTCAGAGCTCTTCAGATCAGGTTGAAATAAAACATAACTTCGGAAAGATTAACAGGCTTACACAGTAACTATTTCTCACATATTTAAGATTCCACCATGTGCTTTACATGTGTCCATTTACATACATGTGTGATGCTTCCATATGTTGCGTTACACGCTAAACCAATGCACATATTTAAATTCCTTATAGCTGCATCTGTGTGCGGCTCTGCTGTGACTTGGGATTAACATCATGACTGGAAACTTCCAAAGGAAAGTTTCTTGTTAGCAATGAAACAAATGGGCTCAGTGCCCATGTCACCAGTTTTGTATGACACTTATATATGGGGGTTTTCCTCTTTCTTTTCTCAGGTGCATAATGCTCCCAACCTGTAGGAACTTCCATTCACGAGACAGGAGGATCATCAAGTTTGACTTCAGAGGTCCCATACCCTCAAGAGTTTGCATACGCTGCAGTGTATTAGCCTGCAACAGATTCAGTTTTCTTCCCCAACACTACCAGGGCGATAGGACAAGAGATGAAGGAAGTGAAAGTGTCATTATTCGCATCATCCCCATATAATAACTGCCCAAAAAATGCTTCTTTTCAGCATCACATGTTGATCAATCTATAAGTGATCAGTGTGTTGCACATCTGCTACTATCTCTAAAAATGCATTTTACTAGGGGGTGTAAATCTAACGCTATTTTAATCTTACCTGTACTTGTGTTCCTTGCTTTCTGATCTTTTGGGTCTCTAGTCTAGATTTGTGAAACCCCAAGCTTCAGTAAAATACCACCAGTGACAAAGCTTAACATATCAGCTGGTTTCTTTTTCCTCATCGAGACTTTGTTTTCCTCTCCCAGTTCTTCTATTTTCCATACAACTCTATTGTACCAGATAACTCACACACTGAGCATTTAAGGAAGATGAACCTGCCTTACAGATGCACACGTCGCAGCTGTGTTTTCTGAGCTCATGAAGAGACTTAAATCAGAGGATAAGCATCCCTTGCAACCAGTAATGTCTGAGCAATTACCTTAAACACAATTTCAAATATATCTGAAAACATACTGTACATGTACTGAGACATAATCTCTGCAATACCTACGAGTTACAATCATTGAATCATAGAATGGTTTGGGTTGGAAAGGACCTTAAGATCATCCAGTTCCAACCTCCTGCTATGGGCAGGGACACCTCACACTAGGCCGTGTCACCCAAGACTCCATCCAACCTGGCCTTGAACACTGCCAGGGATGGAGCATTCACAACTTCATTGGGCAGCCTGTTCCAGTGCCTCACCACCCTTACAGTAAAGAACTTCCTCCTTATACCTAACCTGAACTTCCCCTGTCACATTTTATTACTGGAGATTAGAACTATAACAAATTGTACATCTAAATTTACTTCATTATAAGCATTTGCTTCATCCTTTTCCTTACAGTATCTGTTCAAGTGGTATCACTTTGAGCCCAGAGAGTGTTTCTGCACTCCAATGTTAAATTGGAAAGAAAAAGAAAAGAAAAAGGAAATTAATAATTTTCAGTTCATAATAGAGAAAAGTATCTTGCCTACTGCAGAACTGAGCAGCAGCACAGCACAGCTCTGGCAAAGGGCTGGATTACAGTCTGATAATGCAGTGAACTTGGCCCAACTGTGAAAGGCATCTTTAAGACCAATATTTACCCTCCATATGGCAAGTATGTGCAGGTTACTCAAACTTATAATGAGATACCCTATACTGAGTAAGCATGTCCTGCCAGGACCCTGCTTCAGCACAGGCAGAGTCACAGCTTCCTTCATGCATCCCCCTGCTCTGACATGGGGCTCTCCATGGGCTGCAGGCAGATACCTGCTCCACTGTGGATCTCCATAGGCTGCAGGGGCACAGCCTGCACCACCATGGCCTGCATCACAGGCTGCAGGGGAACCTCTGCTCCAGCACCTGGAGCACCTCCTCCCTCCTTCTGCACTGACCTGGGGGTCTGCAGAGCTGTTTCTATCACTCATTCTCACTTCTCTCTCCAGCTGCAGCTGCTGTTGCACAGCAACTTCTCCCCTTTCTTAAATACATTATTCCAGAGATGCTACCACTGTTGCTGATGGGCTCAGCCCTGGTCAGCAGTGGGTCCATCCTGGAGCTGGCTAGCACTGGCTCCATCAGACACAAGGGAAACTTTGAGCAGCTTCTCACAGAAGCCACCCCTGTAGCCCTCCACTACCAAAACCTTGCCACATGAGCTCAGTACACACGAGCACACAGATCAGCAGCAGCAGAGTTGCTTAGATTTGTCTGTGCAGAGGAGCTGCCAGCCAGAACCAAAAGCACAGCCTCAGCCCTTAGAAACACTGAGCCATTGCTTGATATCCACTCCAGCACAAGAAAACTTCCTAATCAGTCATACACAAGTAATTCCAAACAGTTTGACTGCTAAACTGTAACTACCAGTGTAAACTACCAAGACATCACAGCCATGGGAAGTTTTACCTTGGTTCCGATGGTCACAGCATTGATTGGCAGGGCTCCACACACCAATTCACACTGGTTAAAATGCACAAGGAATGGATGCTAGCATTTGAAAAGTCCTTGCAAGTATGTGTGTGGGTTTAAGAAATGAAAGGCTATACAGAGTAAATGCAAATTTAGCATTTCCAGAAGCTACAGGGAATTCAAGTGCTATGCAATGTCTTTATACGTGTATTCAATGACTCTGTGTTTAAAGGCATTGTACGCTGGCATGATGAAGAGCGTTGCATTCAAAATCCTTAAAATGAGTCAAAATCAGAGAGAATTGTTTTAAGGAGTGAATAGGTCAGAGGTTAGAAATGTAGGATTGTGCATCACATCGTGTCTGTTTGTAAAAGAAAAAATGGGGTTTTACAAACAAAACTGCTTATGAAAGCAAATTACTTGGATGCGTTTCAAGCAGATCTGCGTTGCAGCTTCACTTTACTAGGAAACCTGGGAGAACAGCTGTTTGCACACCTGTGGGATACCTGCTCCCATGTTGATAAGGATGACATGGACAGGCTCAGTTCACAAACCACATAGGTACCCCGCCAAGGCCAGGGGAACAGCACATCTGTGGCACTGGCACAATCACTGGAAGCTTTCAAGATTGGGTATCCGCTCCTGCAGGAGGAAATACTCTGGTTTTCAAGAGCTTTGGTCGTTATGGAAGACAAAATAGGGTAAATGTATTGGAAGAGGTACTCAACAGACTTGTGCTAGAAGGAACTGAGGCTCTCAGGACTGGGCTTGTTTCTGTACCTTGATAAGGAAAGGCTCTGACCGGCCTTGTTCATCTGTGAATGTTCCAGCAGTAGGAAATCACTACTCATGACAACTCTATTATAATAGTGGCACTTTAAAACCTGAGGAATCCTTAGCAATGACAGGGAATGATTTGCCCAGCGTAACCTAAAGGGAAAGGTGTCACAATGAAGTTGGGAAAACCCAAGCTACTGTTGACCATGCTAAGAGCAACCTGCTGAACGTGCCTCCCAAGAAAATTGATCAATCCTTTCCAGAACATTCCTGCTTGCATCAACACACCCAAAAAAAACAATGACATGAACAGAAAAACATGCTTTGAACCCATGAGAGCCGACAAAAGCACAGGTGAACTTACTCCACATAGTACACACTGAGAAAATACGTACAGCTGTTACTTTCTCATTTATATCTGTTCAAAAGAAACAGGAACTGAAAGGTTAAGCCCTCCCTCCATGATACCACCTAATACAAGATGATTATGAGATAGCAGAAGGTATAAAAGTTAGAAGAGCCAAACCTCCCCAGCAGCCATCAAAATGCAGGTGCTGAGACAGCTCCTCCTCCTGCCTCTCTTTGCTGCTCTGGCTTTTGCTGAAGACAAGTCAGGTATGGAAATGTAGTCTGGTGGTCATTTGTTAATCTCTGAAGGGTGATGAATTTTTGCACAACAGGTATTTTATAAGCAACTGAAGGGAAATATGTTAAACATCTCTAAAACTGCATCTTATTTTAACCTACTGCTGCACAACAGTAACACCCCAGTGTGCCAGAAAGTGTTAAAAAAAGTAAATATAATAGAAAAAAAAAATCAGTATCTTTTTCCCTAGGGCAAATTTTTATGTTAAGAATTTGCTATTGAAAAACTTTTACTCTGGAAGTGAAAAGTGCATTTATACATTAACACTATATTGGAGTAACATGAATAAAGTGATTTATTTGGGAAACAGTTGTTTCTTAAGGGATTTGTTCATTTTGCCTTTCCTCACTTAGAAGCAATAAAGAGTCATTTGTTCCTCAATTTGGGATCACCATTCTGCGCTCCAATCAGTGATTTCACTGATTAATGGTGGGTATCTACTGCAGGATAACAAAGTATTGCTGCAGAGCTGCTCTGCTGGTGCCTGGCTACAGAACAGGGCAGCGGGAGGATAGGGCTGACCTGGCAATGGATTTACAACTGGGAGGTTTCATATGTGAAAAGAAATGTCTCTCCTAATCCTTTCTTTTCCCCCTGGAGTTCATCAGAGAGCCTGACCTTTTGATCTGGGACTGCACAAACTGTATTTAATAGACTATATAATGCTGGTTTAGACCATTATTTTTAGATTATTAAAGATCTTATGTTCAAACTGGATTATAAACTTTCTCTAAAGTTTCTTATACGATTGCCATTACTGTAACTACTTTATAACTTACTGGCATTGTGATGCCAGTGATGCCAACTGTGGTTGGTTCGTGTTTTTTTTCCATACAAGAACTGGGTTGAAGTGCAGATAGCCCTGCACCCTAAACCCAGAAACAGCCAAGAAAGGATGCTCAGGCAAGAACATGGACACAAGCCTGCATAGGACTTCCCCAAAATACTCTCCCAGTCACCAGCAACTGTAGCTCAGGACTTGTAAAACACAGGAAATGCTATTTTTGTATTTAATATTTTTCAAAGGCTTTTTCAGCCATTGATTTGACCTGGTTTATGTTTTGCTTTTGCCACCTACATCACTCTGCACCAAAGAACCATTTCCTTTTCTTTATTTCAAAATCACAACTTACAGGTTTCATTCCAAGCCACTGATTTACTGTAGTGGAAGATAATACCTCATATTTTGCATGTCTGTTCCACAACGGATTGTAACAGTCTTTTTATGGTGGAGGATGAACTATTATTGCAAGAGAAAACTTGAGAGAGATCCTTGCAAGCTGGTTTTTGTTGTTGCTGTTCTTCAATAGGTGCGCCTCGCTGCGGTGCTTCATTTCATGACCTCAACAAAGCATTAAAGATTGACCTAAATGCAAATGCAAACTGTGCCTGGCAAATTCAGAGGAATGAAAATCAAACAATCAGGCTGATTTTCTCCTATTTTAAGTAAGTATTTCTGTACCGTATTTGCTGTTGGTATTGCCCTGATCCAGGAGCAGGACCTTGCACACGGCCTGTTGAACTTCATGAGGTTGGCACTCACCACCTCTCAAGCCTGTCCAGGTCCCTCTGGATCCCATCCCTTCCCTCCAGCGTCAACCACACCACACAGCTTAGTGTTAGAAAACTGGCTGAGGGTGCACTCAATCCCACTGTCCATGTCACCGACAGTGTTGAATAGGATCAGTCCAAATACTGATCCCTGAGGAACACCACTCATCTGTGTATTAATCTGTGAACCCGTATTAGCTATCAGAAAGCTCACGTAGTTCCAACTGTGCTTTTTCAATAGATTTGCTCCTTCTTCAAGCTGTGAAACAGAAAGTATTAAGATATATGATGGTCCCTCAACTGATTCACCTCTTCTTGGACAAGTATGTAACGACACTGATGCGGTTCCGGTACTTCAATCATCTTCAGACAGTTTAACTTTTGTCATAACAACAAACTCTGTGGATTTTGCAAGAAACTTCTTTGTCTATTACTATTTTTCACCAAATACAAGTAAGTCATTAAAAACCAGTTGATTTGCACCATTAACAGAAACTTTAAGACTATTAACAGAATCTTTAATTAGTGTCACTTAATTAGTTCTTCAGGCCTTAGAGAATGATGTGGGGGAAAATCAGTGAAAGGAAAGAGGCAGCAGACAACTGTTCATGTGCAGAGAGCCTACAAAGTTAAACTTTACTCAGAAAACATGATTGCAAAGGAGGCATTACTGGACTCTACTTTTACATATGGGCTTCTACTAAATTTACTCAGTTTATGAGTATTATAGCATTTGCCAGAAAGAGAATACGAC
This sequence comes from Forpus xanthops, assembly GCA_032466535.1. Taxonomy (NCBI): domain Eukaryota; kingdom Metazoa; phylum Chordata; class Aves; order Psittaciformes; family Psittacidae; genus Forpus; species Forpus xanthops. The sequence continues at coordinate 17,351 of JASSUY010013777.1, forward strand.
CGTCTAGCCAAAACTCCTGTCAAGCACAGGTCACTGAGGGTGTGCACAGAACAAGCTCCCTAGTTTTATCCCTCCTGAAAAGAGAAGAACCAGTCTTAGTTTGTGACCTGTCGGCGAAGGGAAGAGCAGACACCAGTTGGTCGTCAGCAAACTTCAACTTTATTGCACACAGCGCTTGGTTAA
>JASSUY010013780.1:0-30860 GCA_032466535.1 Forpus xanthops
GGTGAGGCACTGGAATGGGTTGCCCAAGGAAGTTGTGAATGCTCCATTGCTGGCGGTGTTCAAGGCCAGGTTGGACATAGTCTTGAGTGACATGGTTTAGTGTGAGGTGTCCCTGCCCATAGCAGGGGGGTTGGAACTGAATGATCTTGAAGTCCTTTTTAACCCTAACTATTCTATGATTCTAAGTAATTTAGTCTTTTCCAGGGAGGTGTTTAAGGAATATTTATATTTTCTACATAGTCAAACCACTCTTGCAACAATTTGCAAAATCGCCATGTTTCAGAGCACAACTTGAAAAATATGCCTTCTCCCCCTCCTCCTTTTTACAGTTCTTCTGTCAAAACTTACCTAAATTTGGGTATCGGGTTATAATTCCTGCATGTGTATGGGCTGAGAAGCAGCATGTCCTCAGGGTGAGCTCTGGCTTGGTGAGGTCAGGGGGTGCTGGGAAAGGGATACTGGGATGGGATGGGGCATGGACCAGAGGGACTAAGGCTGATCTTTGGAAATTGCTGGCAAAGCAGTGGAAAGTGGCCTGCTGTTGATGGGAGCTGCTGGGTTAGCTCAGCTGGCAAGGTTTGGTTATAAAAAGCTGTTGTTGCTGATGACTAGCTGTAATGCTGCATCACCTTTTTGTAACTTGATAACCATTGACCTTGTGGTACTAATGACATCGTCTTTGAACAGATTATAGGTGGCCATCTCCGGGTTTCTGAAACAACAGACTGGACATTCCTCCTATTAGCTTCAGAGCAAGTAAGGAGTGTAACAGTGTTGCTTCAGCTTTAACTCCTAGTTTTCTTATTTCTCCTTTTTCCCCCCACCTGAAGATTTATTGCTTACATTGCGTGGCCCATGTTTGTGTGTAATTCATGGAGCTGTGAGTAATGAATTAGGGCATTGTTAGTAAAACCCTGGAAAAAAAAAGTTTTCCAGAAAAGAAGACATTGATAACAGGGAAAGCCAAAGCAAGTCTCTCTTTAAAGCTGTCAGCTGCTTTCAGGGAAAACCCATTTCCATTTTGGATGCGCAGTAGGTGAATGCCAGTAAGGCTGAGGCCAGATGGTTGTGAAAAGTTTGGGTTTATTAAGGATCCCCGTTTTCGGGGCTCAAATTAGGATTTGCCAAGATGCTGAATATTTCGAAAGCTATAATTAAAGTTGATGGAGTTGAACTTTCAGAATACAAAAGGTGTGCAAGAAATAGTGTTAAAATAAGACTCCATTTTGAGTTTAATTTAATTTTTCTATTGGATGCTCCAAAGAGGGTACTTCTAATATAAATGCCCTTGTTGTTCTGTGGTGGGATAACTCATGGTTCTTCTCAGGGACAATTTTCGAAATACATTCGTTATTGTTCATGAAAATCTACAGATCTACAGTAGTATTTCCTAAAGAAAACCAATTACAAATAATTGTTATTCTGTTTTCAGAGCAGGGCTTGAATAGCATTCAACAAATAAAGCTGCATTCCAAGTGTGAAACAGCACTGACAAAATATTAAGTAGTCCTTCTTGAATTCTGCACTGAATTGTGGGAATCCCCCTCCCATCCCTCCTGTTGTTTTGGAGCTGCATTATGAAATACATGTCCTAAAGGAAGTCTAACCTCACACTGAACTCCACTTTGTTATTTTCTGCAATATCAAGTGTTTGTTTTTTTTTTTTTTTTACCTTGTACAGAGGTGTAATCAATAATTAGTGTCCTCATGGCAGTACCTGCCTTTTTTTCTCTTTCAGAACTAGGATCTGGAAAAGGAACAAAAATTATGAATAATGATACAACTGATTACTTTTATCCATGCCTCAAAGGTATTTCTAGGATATACAATTTATACCCAAGCATAGAAATATAAAAATATAACCTAAAAATGTCACTACCAAATTCTGATGTTAAGGGCTTTACTGAACAAGAGAAGAAAGTGTATGTTATTGAAACCTCATGCTGTATGGAAAGGCATTTTGGATTCTTAGATATCCTCTCAGATATTTTTGTGTCTTTAAAATGAAGAAACTAAGGGGCAAGGTTTGGGCTTGTGAGTAATGGAAGGCTTTGACTTGAAATAGAAATTGTCTTTCCAGTATGCCTCTAAGCTGGGAGGGGAGAGAGCTGGCAACACATCACAAGAATTTTGCCCATTATATAAATTATGTGCAGGCTGACAAATTCCTCAAGCCAACTTAATCTGTTTTCTTCCATGCCCGGAAAGAGAAAATGGACATCTAATTATTGGGAGAAAAAAATTATCTTACTAATTGAGAGAGTCACATTAGTGCATTTTAGTTTATCATTTGATTTATTTCAGGGACACGGATGTAGTTCAGCCAAAGTTGTTATTTAATGTTTAACTGTGGACTTAAAGTGACAAAGCACCGAATGTCCTAATCAAAACAAAAACTGCCTGTGTGCTTTGCTGGTGGTGTTATATGGGATAAAATAGATCCTGCTTTGTTCATACGTTGTTCACTCATCTGTATTTTCACTTTTCTGTGCTTACAATGGCTCATATTTAACTTTGCATTCTGAGAAAGGTACAAAGTAACTTGCAAAAGCAATTAGTTTTCAGAGCAAATGCTTGTAAGAGCATTTTCCATCTGTAGACTTTCTCAGGGACTGTTTCCTTCATTCTCATGGTGTGAACTACACTCACTGACACCTGTGGTTTTATTTTCACTGCATTGCCTGAGTAGACAGTGCAAATGTGGGGCTGGGGAAGGAGATGAGCCAGGATTAAATCAATGTCAGCCTGTTTTGAGAAAGAAAATAATTTACTTTTGATATTGTTAATATTCATCATTATGGAATACATCATGAATACAGCCACCACAGTTAAAACATGCGGTGGCTTGGGCACAACCCCATGACTAATGCAGGCCATTTTCAGTCTGTGTTTTGAAACAGCAAAAAACAATAACAAATCTTCATCAGACTGGTTCGAATGTCAACTGGCCACTTTGCAATTAAAGATTTAATTGCTCTGCAGTTATATTTGCAGCTACAATGCAATTAGCAAACAGAGTTTAATTTGCAAAAGCATGGCTCTGGCTGAGTCTCAAGGCTCGGGGACCATGTCGTGGGGACCAGGTCAGCAAAGGAAGCTGCTTGCCCTTGGATTTTGTAGGGAAAGCTTAATTTCCCAAAGTTTTAGTGCATCTTCCTGAAATCTTGAAAATTGACTCTGGTTTTCAAGATGTCTTGAGTTACAACCAAAAGCTATATGTATAAAACTGCAAAACTGGCTATTTCAAAGCTTTTATGGAGCTGCCCTCAGCAGTGGGGTGCAAGATCTTCCTGGTGATTTGAGGCTGCTATTTTTATAACTCACTCCCTTTTATCAAGGCAGTGCTTTACTGGCAGAAGGGTGGACTTGTAACTGCAGGAGGGATGCTTGCTACAGGGCCTCTGCTCATCATTTGGATAAGCTGCATCTGTTGGAGTTGAACAGTGCATTTAATGTGACAAGTAGTGCAAACAACATTCCATGAACTTATTAGGAGACAGCAAGAATTGATGAGTTTAGCTGCACCTTCCACAAATAATTTTATTTCCTCAGCTAATTTACAAGCTGCTAAGAAAAGTTGCGAGTTCTGGTTGACAAGTGAAAAAATGGATGGGAAAGAGGGCAAAGTTTTTGGCAGTGCAGAAATTTTATGCCTAAGTGAATGACATTTATGTAAAAATCAGTGCAAAGGAATGAGGATAAGGCTTTATCTCTTATTGTCCAGGAGGAGCACTGGGAAGAAATAAATGAGGATAAAAGAGGAAAGTTGCTGCTCTTTGAATCGAAGGAATGAGAGTAGAAAATTTCCAGCATAAAAATTCCTTTTGCGAAAGGTGGGATGCGATTCAAATGACAGAGCCTCGAAAAAGAACCAAAGAGCCTCCTGTATAATTGAGTCTTCTGAGTATCAGCCAGAAATACCTGCTCACAATGTTTTGAGTTATGCATGGTTAAACTGATTTCTGGCAGCTATTTTTGTTGGGAGCAGGCTGGTGGCTTCTGGAGGTGTCATTCTCTTCTATATTCGCATGCTGGTCACCTCGTATGCATTGTGAGAGAGCCAAATGGATGGCGCCCTTTGAGCTAGAGAATTGATTCATAAAACTTGCCTTGCTGAAAGCATGCGTCAAAACTACCAGCGTGATATGGCAAAGGCCCATTTCACTGCTTGCAGGACCATTAATGAAGTGACTCATCAGTCAGATGATATCAGGGCATATTTTGTCTGTGTGGAAATAGGGAAGAATAGGGACTTGAGGGGAAATCAAAGTATAGCCACCAAAATACAGCTGCCTACCTTTACTCTTGGTAAGTCTTCCATGCTAGTGAAGATACAGAAATTTCTACTTTATTTTATGCTCTGTTTGTGTGAAAAATAACTTGTGTTGTCCTCCGCCAATCTCAAATAGTCTCCTACAGCTGACATAAAAATGCAGATTTTGGATGTAAGGTAAAGCTCCACAAAATCAGCTTAGCTGCAAATTGCATATCAATGTTGAATGCAGTAATGCTCACTATTTTGGCAGAAACACAGCATTTTTCAATTTTTTTTTCTTGCCTTGAGTAAAGCATCACTTGCATAATTTAGTATTTATCTGATGGAGTTGTCAAAGAAAGTTGCAAATTTATCTCCATTAATTGATCAAAATAGTATTGCATTTCATTTGGTTTCTTAATCTAGTTGAAACATCAAAGAAAGCAATTTATTTCCTACATGGAAAGCTACACTGTGTAGGCTATCAGGTGGGAGAAGAAAATAGGTAAAATTCCTTTTGTTTATAGCTGTGTTAGACCCTTTATTTCCACAAAAGGTGAATTTGGCTCATGGTCTGGAGAATTTACTGTTAGGTGTTTCATGTTCCAGATTGCTTAATTACACAATAGGAGAACAAGAGACTTTGCCCAGTATAATAAATGGTAGTTAAACAGCACATTTATTATTAAACCACACTGAAAGAGAAGCATTCTACCTCTATCTCTTCTTTTCCTGTAGTGTCAAAGTTCGAATAGCTTTTGCCTTTCAATTCCAATGTTCTCAAGCTATTGTCCTGTTCAGTCTTTCTCTTAAGTACTTAGAAAAAAAACCCTGCAGCAGCTGAGTTTGTCTAATGAAGTCTTTGGTGGAATGGCTTGGTAGAAGAATACAGCTGTTTGAGGAGGACTGAGGAGCTGCTCAGCTCTGGCATCAAAAGCATGGCAGAGCTCTGGAAAAAGGGAGAAGCAGCTGCAGATTTGGGCTTGGAGGGAAGTGGATTCTTGTGATCTGATCACTTCTTGAAAAGATCAGATAATTCTTAAAGATCTCTCAGAGGCTGTTCATCTGTGTCTAGAGGTTGCAAAGCGTGAGAGCAAGGATCAGCTCATCCTTGCAGGGAAACCTGTGAGGACAATCCTATGGCATTCCATTAAAAAGCAGGAAGGGTGTTGGGGAAAGCAGCTTATTTTAGCCCAGTAACTTTAACTTTCGTTATTTGTGGTGCAGAGGTGGACCAGGCTGTGGTGGGCTTCGTGCCCTGGGCTTAGCACAGGACAGAAACAGTGTCGTCATGAGCTGTTGTTTGCAATACTGATGCATCACCAGTGCCAGGGCACTGCCTTGCAGTAGTGAGGTCACTTGGGGCTAACGAAGACCTGTTTCACAACCTGAGCAAAGAGCTGCCACTCGGTCACAAGGTGGGAGCATAAAATACAGCCTCGCTAGCGCTAATGCACTGTTTATGTTCCTATAAGCAAAATTGTTGTTTGGAGAACACTGTGGGTCTAGAGGAGATTTATTGAGGCTTTGCAGGAAAGAAGTTGCTTTCGTGTTCTAACTGATTTAGGGAGGCTTTTCTGCAAATTCCATCATCACGTTCTTGCATTCCTTCTGATATTTTAACAGAATACATTTTATAACAGCCATTTCATCTGTGTGTAGTAACTTCATATTCAAATTCATAAAATAAGAAATGGGTGCTGGAATCAAGACAGCACTTCTATAGCAGAACTAAGAAAATGCTTTTAAATGTCTGAACATGAAATTCATATTCATTATCTTTTAAGAAAGCAAGTTCTAGTTTTATTTTGACAGACAAGGCCTGTGCATCATATCATGTCATATACTTCTGGAAGAATCAGGTTTTGTAGCATGAAATGTGCCTGGAGTCTTACGTCTTTTCTACAAACTATGCTTCAAACAACTAAATTAGGAATAAAACTAGTTTGAATGCAAATGTTAAATAAGCATTTAAATCATTCTTCTTTTTTTATAAACAGAGCATTTCTAAATTGCTAAGCAGTTAAGAGTGGTTATTCATAACCACCTCCAAATGCGAGCAGTTCTCATGTAGAAAATCCTCGCTGAATTCTTCAAAACCAGTGCTTGTCTTTTTTCTGTTTAATATCCAAACCATACACCATCTTGGTTCATGAAAAAAATGTACTATAATCATTTGGTTAATGTCCATGGGTTTTTGGGTTTGCTGTGAAATAGAAACTGTATTGAATTTGAGCAATTTGTCTTTGACCAGGGGTTTCCTGAAGGTTATGGTTTTTTGCTCAACTTTATAGCTGCTGCTTGAATCTCAAAGGTGATGGTGGAATAACTACATGCAAATCTAAGTAACTTCTGCCTTTGGAAGTTGATCCTCTCTTCTGTAAGTGGAATTAGTTTGCTTTGGTTTTATAGAACATTGCCTTACGCATTCTTGCCTGTATCCATAATATCGTGGTAGGAAATCTCCACACTTTTAGTACTTTAATTTGATCACTAATATGCTTCTTGAGTACTGGGTTAAACAGTTGATGCAGTAAAAGGGTCGTGAAAACTTATAGTAAAAATAATATGTGCAATATTGTTCTTTCTATTGCAAATCTCAAAGTCATTTGCCATGATCAAGTAGGAATTTGTCATCAAGGTACAACAGTGAAAGCTCCATTTTCTACATGTGAAAAATAGTCTATAAATTAATGGAAGCTGAGATAATAATTCTGTGTATTACTCCAGTAAGCTCTTTTCAACCCCAAGATGGTCCTTTCCAGCATTGTCACTCCCTCATGGGGATTTTCATCTGCTCTTTCTCTCAAGCCTTGGAGGGCATCTGTGGATGATGAATCATCGACTTGTAATCGTGTGTGATTGTGAGCAAACAACATATTTTAGTACATTAGGAAATTCTTCACCCCAAAAAGAACCCACTGAGCTGTAAGAATCAGAACCCAGCTTCTTATTTTAAAGCCCTCATAAAAATATATACGGGATATGGGAATATATGTAGCTTTCTTACAAAGATGAATGATCAGCGTGGATTGCTTTGGGAAGCAACAAATAACATCTTGAGCAGTGGGACAGATCTCAAAATGCTTTTAAATGATATGATATATTTCTGCATTACTGCTCACATCTGGTTGTCTTTTCTCTGGAACTGGTTCTGACACCAGGAGCTGAAAGTAAGGGAAACGCATTCCCTTTGTGGATATTTGTTGTAGAGCTTTGTACAGCAATATCCTCATTTCAGCTCTGCTGAAACTCGGTTCTATTGAAAAAGTATATTCCTCAATGTCATTTAGGAGTCTGAAGTGTGCGAGGCACTATTAAAGGTTGATTATGCTCATTCTTGAGATAAATACCTGGCTTTGTGCTTCATATTAGATAGATATTTAATAAGAACAAATGAATCAGTTATAAAAGATATTCATAAATTTACTGATAAAGGAAAGTTATCCTATACAATAATGGAATTTGTCTCCATTTGAAGATAACAGTAAATAAGCAACCTTAGATTTTAATTCTCAGGGTTATTTATTAGTATTGTGTATTTTAGTATAGTGGAATTGCTTTTCTGTGTGGATATAGGCGAGCTCATTCTTGGCAGACCTTTAGTAGGTGCTAACTGTTCAATATCAATGGCTAGTATTAATATGATAGATGCCATTATGTTTTGTTTACCTTTACACATTGACCATCCTATGTACTTCTCCCTGCTGTGATGGGAACTGCAGAACTCTGCACACTGTGACTGCCAGCCCACCATAACTTGTCAGCATCTCCCAAAAGAAATGACATTTTCTTCTACTAATATATAAATATGTGTGTGCATATGTATATGCACACACACATATATGTGCTTAGAAAATATGATTAATTATATATTTTGCAAATGATAATTTCAGAGTCTTGTTTTTAATATTGAAATGTACTTGCTTTCTGGTAGCAATTTCATAGTAGTATTATACATATATACCCACACACATACTTCCTTAATAGTACTAACTTGTAATGAAGAAACTTAACAAACAGACATCTTTCGCTCTCAGCCTCTTTGTGCTTCTGTATTACAGAATACACTGCTGCAATCTTAACGATCCCACAGACCAGGTAACCTTTAGGTCATGTTATTTATCAAACAATAACTCTTAGTTTTATAAATTATGTGGGATTTTTTTAAATTTAACTTTTAAAACCAGTACTAGATCTTGGGATCTATTGTACCACATAGTGTGAAAACACTTTCTCTCCGAAATACATTATGCCCTTTTAAGTTCGCCCTGCTTTAATACAATACTTTCCGTTCACCTCTGCATACCTTTAGTGTCTGTCTTTATTCTACTGTGGAAATACTTGAAGTTTTCTGCTCAATTTCAATTACTTTGTTATGTGTCTAGCAGTGAAATGGCACCTAAATTTGTTTCATACTCCTCAAAGTTTGTTTTTTCTCATTGGTGTGTTGTTTTGGTATGGTAGCAAAGATAGGCTGGAGTCATTCTTGCTTTGAGGGGTTATCATGAGTAGAGTGGTGTAGATATACACCATGGATATATAGGGCTGTAGACACACATACGGATGTATAGGGCTGGCAGGACTGTATTTTAGAGTACGTATTATGTAGGGGAAGTTTCTTTTTTTGCCTTAGTGGTCTTGCTTTGAGGTGAGTACCTCTGGATTCCATCTGGATAGCATTGTATAATTTCTAATCAAATAATTAGAGTTATCAGTGCAGGCATTTGAGGCCTGGTTTGGTATCTTTACGCACAAATGCAGATAGCTGTAAGCTGGGCAAGAGTCAGTAAATGCTGGCCTTTCCCTCTTGCCTCATATAGACCCACAGAGAGCAAGTCAGTGATGCAATGTGGGCTGGTGTAGCAGGATCTTTTGACAATCTGCTTCATAATTTGGGGTGAGAGGAGGCTTTTTAGTGATTAATAACATTTAAAATTCTCACTTTCTGTCTTGCACTTGATTTGTTACAGCCTAAATGGTGGTTGTAGGTGTGATAATCTCATATTCCCTGCTTCTTGTGGCATTACCTGTGTGTGCAGGTGGTGAGGCCATCTTCAATTTCTTCCCTTCTCCTGGTTCTTGTTCCTCAGATGTCCTTTGATCCTCCCAGATTGCCCCTGAGCTGCTTTCGTTCCATTCAACCTTTGCTTTTAAATCCCCCTCACATATCTCCTCTTGGCATGAGATTGGTAAAGCAGACTTGCTCTCATAAAATGAAATGTTCAAAAGGAAACGTATGGTGAGATGGGAATTAAATAATGGCCATGGGTCAAAGTAATCTTCCTTTTGATTATAGCTGTGTTATTCATGGATGAGTGTTCTCAGGGATTAGTTTTTCAGTGAAAATGAGCAAAATCACTCTGTGATTTTCATGTATGATGTTAAAGACCTAAATCTTTTCATTTTTTAAACAAAAATTGGAAAAAATTTCTTCTGAAACTGTAATAAGTTCACATAAAGCTCAGTTTACTGGTAAGTATTTCCTGACTGTACAGATACTTCACTAAAAAAAACCTCAAATGTTATATGCAGTGGTTGGTTTTAATCGTTTTCTAAGTTTTTCCTCTCCTTCATAATGTTTAATTGGCTTTCTAAGTGTAGGGCTCTTTTGGTTTTATTCACAGTATAATAGAATAAATCTTTAAGACTGGTCTGAAATAACTTAATTTCCCTTTTAAAATGGTCTTTTTTTTTTTTTTCTTACAGATGGGAAGGTTGAAGTGACAAAAGAAGGTGTAAAGCTGTGCACCATGGGACCTGGCAAAGTATTTGGGGAGTTAGCCATCCTCTACAATTGTACCAGGACAGCAACTGTCAAAAGTAAGATAATTTTTGGTATTGAATGACATGTGATTTAATTGGGAAGTAGAGTTCTGCTCATCTCTTCTTTGGAGTTGCAGCTTCCTTTAGATGTTCCACTTTCTTAATTAATTGGGCTCTACAGGGATTATAGTGTTGAATTTAGCCACTGTGAATGGGAAGAAGCATATCTGACCCTAGTAGTGTACATCTTCAAGAGAAAGTAAGTTGCACTTACGTATTTTTTCAGGACAAATCGTTGTTTTCTCCCTAAACTGACTGAAAAAAATCAGGAAAAAAGCCTGGACAGCACTGATCCCCTGCTCTGTCTTCAGTGCTTCTCCTATAATCTGGTTTCTTTTATGAATATTCTGGATAAAGGCCTGGACTTTACACTAAGTGGAAGAAAAAAAAAATCACATTACTATGTACAATATAATTGTGTTTTCATTTAAATTCAGATTAATAGTTGAGATTTGGAAGACAAGTGGTACCAAAATACTGATGCATGTGAATCCCTGTTCAGAAGAAAGTCTTTTAGAAATTCCTGTTTGCTTCAAAATGAGAGAGAAAGAAAGAAAACAAATGGGCAGAAACGAAAAAACAGATCTGGAGGTTTTTGTTGGTTGTCTTTTTTCTTTTTTTTTTGTGAAGAGCACACTGTTCTCCATAATTCTGAAGAACTTGACTGATGTACTCTGTTTTTACCTGCACAAACCTTGCCTGTTTATTGCAGGTTAGTCCTTGGCTACAATATAGTTCATCAGTGGCACAGTTTGTACTTTGAAGTAATCCAAATGATTAGCAAATGCTTTGGAGTAATCTAAATGATGCAGCAAATGTGCATGTATTGCACAATTCATACCTAGTTTGATGGGGACAGCCCCAGATCCAAAGACCTCTAGGTCACTCAGTGCGTGGGGCTGCTTTTCTATAGAGTGCTTTTTCTTTTTCTCCCTGCTCCGTCAAGGAACCAATGCAAACATGGCTGCAAATGGGACATGTCCTGAAAACCTGCCCCCTAGGTGCATTATCCATGAATAGTCTGGTTTTCTGTCCAGTTAAAGGTTTGGAGTACTGATGATGGTGAGGAATTTGGAGCTGCAGGCTCCACTGCAGGCTCATGTGTGATAAATACAGTTACAGAAATTTGGAAAGAGCAGAGAGAGAAGAAAGGTGTTTGAATCCTAGAAAAATAAACAAAAGGATGCAGAACTAAAAAGCATCTGATTCTCTAATACCATGAACAGTACATCATAGAATCCTACATATTCACACTGTTCCTGGATCCATGTTCAACCTGTTTGTAAAAGTGACTCCAACAGGTAATAATACTGGCAGCAGTTTTTACTACTAGTTTTGCTGTTACTTGCTTTTTCATGTATTAAGTCTCCTCTCTTGAGCGAACTTCCAAATTGCCACTTGGTGCTTAGCTTTACTAAATCCTTTTATCGTGGTTAAATCTGGGCCAGTAGTAAAGTCACTACTATAATCATCCTCAGAGAGATCTCTCTTCAGTGAAAATGTGTATGCATTTGTTGTTGCAGTCTGTGCCTTTCCCACCAGTATCATAAAGATATGGTAATTATGAACCTACTTTTGCTGGCAGCTGTCAGGCATGTGAACTTGTTTCCAAAGCCAGCAAGTGACTTTTAGATATTTTTTTTCTCTTGCATAAGTAAGTAGCAGTTTTGATTGGAATCACCTTTATATCTTTTCAAGTATGGGGGCAGGTAAGGTCACAGTTTGACTTTGGGGAATTGATACATCTAGACCTAACTGAAGAGAGGTCTTGGAAGTGTGCTGGTGAATTTAGGACATAAATTGTTGCTGTTGCACTTCAAATTGTTTGCTGAACTTCAAAAGTGTTTGTTCTTTTGGCTAAATGGTAAAACTAATAAATATCTAGAAGGGTGAATGCTAGTAAGTGTTCCATTCAGTGTGATGATAACTTTGATCATTACAAGGTTTAGTTAAAAAGAAGTGAACAATTGGTCATTGTAATTAGAGTAGACACCCAGTCAACCCTGATGCTGGAAGTGGTGATGATGCATTCAGGGGCATCATCCAACCTTCATCAAGAGGAACAGTTTAAGTCAGGGCTTCCCAATTTTCATGAGAAATTTCTATTTACTCCAGAGTGACAGAAGTGTTTTTTTGTTTTTTTGTTTTTTTTTTTATGTGCCTGCCAAAATTTCATTACAAGCACCTTAAGTATTTGTTTTTAAAAAATGAAGTTGCAGCAAAAACTGAATGAAGGATGCATTATGGTAGTGTAAAGCTCATTAATGCCTTTGGGTAGTAATGATATGTAAGCTGTGTTGATATCTGCTGTAACTCATTGTATGTGTACTCTAGCTTTGTAAATTATGAAGTTTTTAGTGTCATTACTGCATTAATCTGCATCAGCTCCTCAACTAGTGCTTGCTCTTGTAGGAGATGGCAAACTTAAAGGGATAAATTGCTGTAGGAAAGACTTTGTCTTTTAAAAATAATTTAGAAGATCTTAAAATTTAATTATTCTGATCTGAATCTTGTTTTATTATAACCTCTTTAATAAGATAGCCCAGCTCTTTTAAAAGCTTACCCCAAGAAAATTATTATAATATTTTTCAATATTATTGCAGTCTTAAATAAAAGCAGGATAGGGCCTAACCAGGGCCTGGGAAGAAAGAGCGACCAAACCCATGGGTATTCAGAAGCACTGAGGAAGTTAGGGCCACCCCCATGTAGATTAATAGCAGGCTGGATGCTAGCATGCTTGAAATCTCTGTCTTGGTCACCTCTTATCGCAAAGGTAAACATCAGTGAGAGGGTAACTTGATGCAGTTAGATGCCTACTGCCTTTCTCTTCCTGTTTGTGGGTATAGCATTAATACAGGAGTCCAGTGGTAGTAAAAGGGGCTGAACATGAGATGTGCAGATGCACCTTAGCACTACCCAAGCCACAGAGCTTAATATTAGACTCTGTCAATTAGGCACCTTTCCACCAAGAAAGGATTTTATCTTGCTCATTGCCAAGCAAACAGGATTCCAAGTGTGTTATCGCAAGAGCCTGAAGAAGCAAAAATAGGTTAAAATTCAAATGTGCTTTTGTTTCTTAGTAACATGTTTGGTACAAAGAACAATGAGATGTCAGAGGAAAAAAAAAAAAGGAAAACAAAACCCTGAGTTCAATTCAGGTTATTTATATTCAGTTGAATATAAAGCTTTGTAATTCTTCATTTGATAACACAGAATATGTTCTTAGTAAGTGAAAATTTATCTGCTGTTAAGATTGTGCAGTAGTTGTCATTCCTGTTAAAGAATAATCTGATGGACAGAGTTAAGTAGTATTTTTTCATTTCTTTGGGGGGCAAGGATTTTGTGAAAGGAGTGGATTTTTAATGCACATATATTTATTTGAGAGATGCCCTTAGCATCTGAAATTATATTCTCCCAGAGGCAAAATTTGAATAAAAGCTTTCCACAAAAGCATCTGGATGTGAGGCTGCAGGTTTCAGTAGACTTACGCTCAACAGCAGTCTATGATTTTAGGAAAACAATATTAGCAAAAAGAAAAAAAAACAAGCTCAAGCTCTCTGTAAATTATGTAAATCTTTTTCCTGGTGAAACTAAGAGCATGTCCTGAAAAGCCAGCACAAGAGCTTCTCAAGCTTCTCTGCTTATCAGCAGTGCCTATTGTACAAAACTCAGTGCTACGCTGTGTGATTAAGGCAGTAGTTTAGCAAGTTGTTGCCAAATTTGAATTAGTTTGAATTTTCCACTGCTGTGTATATTTAATGGAGTCCTGTGGAAATAATTCTCTAGCTTGCTTCAGCCCCAGAAATTACAGAAACTTCACAAGGAGCTTGGTAACATGGATAATTTGCAAGAAAAGATAAGGCAACAGTAAGTTGCCAATTAAAACTGCAGGGACTCATAAGAAGCCTTTGAGAAGGATGCTGCCTTCATTTGTACTCTTCTAACAATTACGGGAGCTAGTATAAAGTTTGCTTAGCTCTTCTTAAAACAATTGCATATTGGAAAGAAGTTAACTTTCAATATTCAGCTATTTGATTAAAACCTGTCTATACTACTTACGGATGTGAAACCCAGGCTGACCAAGCCAGAAGATATCAGGTTGCAGATCAGACTGGTGTGCCAGTGGATGCATCCTTGGAGAAAGTAATTTAGACCCTCCTTGCACTGCTTGTATTTTAATCTGACCTTTGCAGGTTTTGCCAGGTAATGTGATGAAGTGGAACTAGATTATTCCTCCAACAAAAGACAACAAGAGAAAATTATTTTGAGGATAATGGACATGGCATAGAACTTTTTTTCCCCCTCCTCTTGTTCAGTAGGCAGGAGCATCTTCAGTATGGCATCTCTATGGCTCAGAAGATACAAGTGAAGGGATGGGTGGTTCTGAACATGCAGAACAGGGCAGCCAAATTTTAACCGAGAGGCAGTCTAATCAATGAGAGGATAGTTTGAGATGGGAAGAGGAAAATGAAAAATTCATATAATATCTGGGTTTGTTGTGTACCTGAAATGTCAGCACACTTGTCAAACTCATTGGCAAAAATCAGAGCTGATTAGGGAAATGCAGCAAAAAGAGGAACTAGGGAATGATTCACCTTGGGGTGTATTGATACTTACTGGATTATTAGTTCTTTTTAAATAGTAAGATGTACATTGGTGTGGTGTAGGCAGGAATGACCAATCATGAAATGTTCCAGTCCAAGGTGAGGCACGCTGTTGTATCCTGCCTGGTGGCATGCAGGGAGCATCCACCTGACACAGCCCTGGTGTGAAACAGTATATTGTAATTCTCCTCTACACATACAACTTTTCTGTGTGAAAATAAGTAGGTCCAGAAGCCAGGCTATGTACTTAATGGACAAATTCTGGTGCTGTTCAAGACAGGAAATCTTTAGGGCATCTTGAAGGTGCTGCAGCTTGCTGTTGACTGTAGAAACCAGCCGAGGCAGCTTGTTCTTTTGAATTGCTCTTTTAGTATGGGAAACTGAAATGACTGCGCAAAAGAAAATCAATTTCGCTTTGTTTTTGATGATGGTTAAGTATCAAGTCAATGCTTAGTTTCCCTACAATATGGTGACTTTCTTTTTTTTTTTTTTTTAATCTTGATGCTGTTCTGATGCCTCAAGATTCAAGTCACTGCATCAATTATGAGAGCTGTGGCAGCACTAACATTTCCAAACTGTGGCAGCTGACAGTCTGTACAATAGCTTTAGGCTTATTGCTTATCCTGACCTTTGTTTTGACTTTTTCAATCACATGAATTTCAGCTGGTTTCTAGTGGTGCAGCAAAGCTGAGCAGAATATTGCAAGCAAGGTACAATCAAAAATAACTGTCAGGGGAAAGAGCCATGTTTTCTGGTGATGAGTGAGAATGATGCTGGTAGTCTTTTATGGAGATAGCTGATTCGGGGAGCAGTGAGGCTGTGGAAGAGCAGATACGGGGCTACTTGTTGATGGACCATTTGTCAGCAGCACTTCACTGCTTTGCATGTTCAAGAAGCGATGAGCTTGCAGAACTCTGTTGCATATACTTTCTTTCTCCCATTTCTGTGTGTGTGACCTTTCCCTCCCCAGCTCTGTACATACTGATTTTGATTGTAATTTCAGGAGTTTTTTGATAGGAAGCCTTAATCCTTACTGCTCAGGATTTTGAGGAACACTAACTGTGACTCAGGTTTGCACCACTGCAAATTCTTCAGTATAGAAAGCAATCCTATCTGAGAAATAGATGCTTACAGCTATACATTAGATTTTCTATCCCAGTAACACAGAAGGAGAGGTAGTGACTTACTCAGACTTAAACACCATGACCTAAAACTTGAAAGTTTCAGCCTTTCCTTTTCCCCCCTCCCCTTCAGTGTTTCTAACGTAAAAAGTCTGACAGAAAAGAGAGTCCCATATATCCAGTTCCTAAGAGTCATGAGATTGAAATAAACAATGACTTGTAAATATGAAAGGTGCAAGCTCTGGGAAGGTTTTATTTACTTCTCTGAAGAAATTATTTTTCGCACTTCATTGTATCAGTGTGTTAATTTGAAGGCTACTGTTCCTAGATTAGGAGCAACTGCAATTTGAACTGAAAAAGAAATGAGGGATGGGTGTTGCTGCTATGTGGCTTGAAAGGATTATAAATCACTTGCCCTGCCTCCAAGAATTGTCACTGTGGATTTTTCTTTCTTTGATCGGAGCTGTTATTAAACTCAAGAAATATTTGGCAATTGCTTGCTGCTTCTTTAAATACCCTTGTAGTTTAGGCGTTTGTGTTGCCTGTTTTCTTGAGGTCTGTCTTGTCTCTGAAAGGCTTTAATAAATGTGTTTAATGAAAAAATAAAAAAAAAGCCACTTTTTTTTTTTTTGTTAAAAATATGTTTAGTTTGCTTGCCTTTGGCATCTTTAGCATTTTGCTAGTCTTTTTGGGATGGAAAGTGTTGCAGTTTAGGGGCTCAGTTTTCTGTGACTCATTTGACTGGGTTGTTTTGGTTTTTTTTCTCTATAGTTTTCCTTTTATTTGTGTACATTGAATATTTTTTAATCTTTTTTTTTTTTCTCCCTACTAAACTTATCTATATTAGCTTTGTCACAGTGACTACTCAGTACTCAGTTTTCCCCTTGATCCTTGTAGTTGGTTTAATATTGCTGTTATCTTTATTGGCTTGCCTGCAGGATGCTTCAGAGGAGAGTCATCAATGTGAGTTGTTTTTCTAGCAGTACTCATTTGATCAGAGAGAGAAACAGTGATAACTTTTGGAGCCAGTTGAGTGGTTTTGCTCTGTGAAGACATTACAAATAGTCTTGGAGGCAAGAATGGAAAAAAAGATGCTGCAGTGTGGTTGATGCCTTGTATTGGGGGTCTATGAAACAATATTTCTGCCAAATCAAAGAGAAAATTCTTCTGTACAATGTTTTGGTGTGCATGCCAATGTGTTGGGAAGATGGCAGGAAAAGAATGCAGCAGCATCCTGTGAATTTCTTAGTTTTCCTTTCCTTATTTAGAATTTTTCCTGGTTATTGTAGCACAGCTCAAAGGCTTTAGTCTTAGATTACTTGTTTTCTCTAACTCTTCTTCAGCATGTAATTTAAGGCATTAGAAAATGTATTATGAAACAGTCTGGAAAACTTGCAAATAATTTGAAATTTGGAGGCATCTTTAAGAGTGGTACTTGAAAACTTGTTGCATCTAAATTTGCAAATAAAGCATGGAGGAATCTTGAATCATAGTTCTATTTTACAATGAGGTTGAATACCTGGAGAAATAAAGGTGTGTAGAATGATAAAGCCCAGTGGAATTCTTGAAGGGCGTTTGTCAAACATACTAGCAAAAGCAGCTCCTATAACACCAGTAGGTTTAGGCATCATGCACAGTTTTAAGACTGGTCTGCTGTGTGGTAAAGCTAGAGCAGAGGGAGTGATGCAAATGGAGGTGTGCTGCCAAGTACCCTGGCTGCCCTCTGGAAAGCATGTAGATACAAAGCTGTATATTCTTGTCCCTGCATGATGTCTGCATTCATGTTCCTGTTGCACAGAATAGCTTTCCTCTCCTTCAAAATATGTTATTTGAAACTCAATCGTATGAAATAATTTTATTACCGGAAAAAACTTTCAGTATAAGTTCATATTGAAAGACTATATAGACCTTTTTGCTAGAGTTCAGAATAAGATATTTTTTGTGTCTGATACAGAAGAATGATGATCATCATGCAGGGGAAATGAAGCACTTGAGTGTTCTGAATACTCCTGAAAATAATTTTGTTGATATTTTTCATGTTGTTTTAATTGCAGGCTTGGATAGTCTGAAAAACCATCAGTTAAACATATTTATAAGTATATTATGACTTTCTCCATGAAATACTTGAAGGAGTAGTTAATATTAACATCAGCTGTAAAATAATTACCTCACAAGAGCTTCATTTTCATCCCCTTTTATTCATGTCTCTGAAAATGTTACTGATGCATGAAATATGGCTAGAGTGGTTGTGATAAATGAGATGACTGAACTTTGCTAATAATAGTAAACCTTTGCTTTGAGCAGAGTTTGATGAGCAAGAGAATGCAATAGTACTATTTGCCATTTATATTAATTCATAGGCTCAACAGCACAAGGTTTTTTCTCAGATTAAAACGCAACAGACTGCACAGAGTCTTGTATTGACTCAGTGATCTATTTCCTCATACTAACTGGGGAATAAAAAAGCTGCTTAGTACTAAAACTGACATGGAACTGATCAACCTGTGTTTCAAAACCAAAGCAATCATCCCCTTTCCTTCTTTTTCCACTTTCAATAAACTACCATTAAGGTAGTTAAAATCTCCCAACAATAAACTCAAATGTGTAACTAGTCAGTAAATATTGCTGCAGTTTATACTGTTTTAAACCAAGCTACAACATCATTATCTCCACTGATGGATGTATTTGATTCCTTTGGACCATGCTGATACTATTAACTCCACTGTCTCTGGTAGCAATGGGCTCCAGATCTTCCCAGCCCACAGGGAAAAGTAACTTTTTTTTTTTCACTATTAAACCTCTTTGCTACATTGCTGCAGGTTTCATTGATTATTTATTTTATTACACCAACCCCCCATTTATAATATTGTGGGGTCTGGTGAAAGCTGTTCTTCACTTGTTTTATTCACCACCTTGAGAATATTAAGCCTTAGCCTTAGTCGTCATTTCTCTAGATTGCAGATTGCCAATATATTCAGCCTCTCCTTGTAAGGCAGCTGCTCTGTCTCAGGAAAGTACTGCCTCTTTGGACTTTCTGAAGTCTCACAGAGTCAAGCTACCTCATAGCATGGGGCTTTTGGGAGTGCCAATTTATTATTTAGCAGCAGATGTTATCCTCAGTCCTGTTTGTTGTATGCTTGATTTTAATTTTATTTTTTTTTTATTTGTATCTACTGTGTTCTGGTATCTTTAAAATTATGATCTGTTTCTCCCTTATTTAGTCTTAAAAAATTATCCCTGAAAGGTTTATGGTAAATTGTTTAGCTTCTGTAGGATTTCTTACTCTCTAATTAAAGTAACTGTAGAAGTATACAGTTTCCTATATTTTGTTCATGTTAAAAATGAAGGAAATATTTTAGCTTCGGTCTGCCTCAGATTGGGCTGTCTGTTAGTATAGTTTACACAAGAAAAATTGCAAATAAAAATCTGGAAGATTCTAGGGACGTAATAAAGGTGAACAATAGCCCCTGTACAGCAGTTATTCCTTGGGTAATGGTGCCCTCAGCTTCTGGCTGTGAACAGTCCTACTTCCTGGGTGTTGCAGGAAAGCAGTTTGTCTCCATAGAAAATTAGCTTGAAAGTAGTTTGAAACCTACTTCATGCTTCTCTGGAAAGCTGGTTAGCACTAGGTTTTTCTAATCCCTTCATTTACTTTTGAATCTTGAACTGAGGTGCTGTATGCCTTTATAAGAGATTTTTTTCTGGGGTGGTGCAGAACTAGCGTGCAGCACAACATGAGTGGTAAGATTTATTCTCCATATGGTTAAAGGTCATTGAAAGACCTCGCAGAAATTGAAAGAGCGTGTAAAGGATGCCCAAAGTGCTTTAGTTGACAGGCTGGCACCATTTTTGTGCTGTATTATTTTAGATTAAGTAAAATCATAGAATCATAGAATAGTTGGGGTTGGAAAGGACCTTAAGATCATCTAATTCCAAACCCCCTGCCAGGGGCAGGGACACCTCCCACTAAACCATGTCACCCAAGGCTCTGTCCAACCTGGCCTGGAAAACCACCGGCAATGGAGCATTCACAACTTCCCTGGGCAACCCATTCCAGTGCCTCACTACCCTTGCAGTAAGGAATTTCTTCCTCACATCCAATCTAAATTTCCACTCTTTAAGTTTGAACCCATTACCCCTTGTCCTCTCACTACAGTCCCTCATGAAGAGTCCTTCCCCAGCATCCCTATAAGGCCCCCTTTAGATACTGGAAGGCTGCTATGAGGTCTCCAGGCAGCCTTCTCTTCTTCGGGCTGAACAGCCCTAACTTTCTCATCCTATCTTCATATGGGAGGTTCTCCAGTCCCCTGATCATCCTCGTGGTCCTCCTCTGGACTTGTTCCGCCAGTTCTATCTCCTTTGTATGTTGAGGACACCAGGACTGCATGAGGAACATGTTCAAGTTCAGTCTGGAGACCAAGAGCACTGCTTCTGCTTTTAATGTTTGTGCAGTGAAGAAATATGTGTGAATACTCAAACTAAAAGTATTGTTCTCTTAAACACTCCCCAGGTATAATGCTAGTTATTATTTTCTTAATTTTTAGCTGTTGCATGGCTCAAAATAAAGCAGGGTACCCTTATAACAGTATCGGATCAGTGGAGGGCATCTTCCCATTGTATTTGTGGACAATACAATGGTATTGGTAGCAGGAAAGTAGACAGTGGAGAAATGGGAGAAAAGAACAGAAAGCATGAGTGGGATTACACTGGAGGGAATGGAGAATGGATTTTATGGGAAATCAGGAGGGGCTGTGGAGTTTGTTATGACTGACAAAGCTGCTGGAGATTGCTGATGGGAAGTAGGTGTCTCTTTCTGAAAGCTGTCTCCACTCTCTTTTTGCGATAATGGGTATTTTCAGAGTAAGAGGTGTTGGCATAGCAGATGGGTATGCCATGTGCTCTATTGCAAAGTGTTTGAGGTTATATTTAATATGTAGAAAACCAAAACAGAGGCAGAAGAAAACATGTCTGTCTACTATAATTCTGGCTTTGCTAATAGGGTAGGGTTTTTTTCCACTTTTCACCATCTGTTAATGCTGATTTACCTTTAGGAACTGTGAGTTCCTCTGAGTACAGTTGGTGTCCTCCTGTACTTTACCATGCTCATTTTAGGGGCTTCTACCATAGCACAACTTCTTAGCATTTCCAAAAATAATTGGCTGAACGAGTAACATTCACAGTCTTTGCTACTTCCAATTCAAGGAGTATAAATCCTTCAAAATTGAATTTATTGAACAAGTAAGAGCAGCTGCAAATGCTTCTTCCTTTCAAGCTTTGCTAAATTCTCAGCTGGCTGATAGTAGCGGGCGATAGTTTATCAAATGGAGAGGACTAAAAGGAAAGATTTCCTGTGTTCTATGGCAGACATAAGGTAGAAGGTGATTGCAGAGAATGTACCTGATAGTGCATTAAACAGAATGACAACCCCTGGTTATTTCTCATGAAATAGAGTCTGAGCTTCAGGTTTGCACCTGGTTCACATGGGTTGTATTCTCTCTATCCTTTTAATGCCTGTACATAAACATGCAGCTTGTCTTCATTTAAAAAGCTGTTCAACCTGAAGAGATGATACTGGTGTATATCATTGTGGAGCCTTTTACTGGGAAGCAGTCTCTAAACCAAGTGTGTAGCCATCATGGAGACTGGTTTTCCAAGCAGACCTTCCTCTGATTGACCTGGTGATCTACCCTGCAGGCACAATCATCCCTGTAAGGTTTTTAAGAGCATGGATGTGACTTGGCATGTGAAGTCATCATGTCTCCCTTGAAACTTAAGTCTAAGGGTTCAGGGAGCAGACCTCCAGTTGTAGATGTTCTGCAAATTCCTGTGTTGATAAAAAAAGAAATAGATTCATTATCTAACGTTCAGTGAACCATCTTTGTTCTTGATAAGTTTGTGTTGCTTTGATTGCCTTTGCATTCTCATAGCAGAGCTATTCAGTGTCTTGATTTCATGGACATTGTTTAAAATGGGATTTTTTTACATGGACCAAGCATTTTTGGAAAATGTTTAAAGCTAAGAAATGGCTGCATAGGGCAGTGAGAGCTGTATGTTAGCAAGCCTTCCTTTTCTATATCTTTGTATGACTGCTGTGATAGATCAATTTAAAAGTGATTGATGCTGCACATCATGTATAGTTCCTAAAAGAAGCAAAATTCTCAAGAGGAGCTGAAAGATGCTACTGTATTTTTGGGACTGTATACTGTCTCATCAGATTTCCTGGCCTTTTTCATTTGCAGATAGTGACAAAACAACTGACATCTTCCCTGTTACATAAATCCATTTACTAGTGGCAACTTGGTTGAGTCAGGGAAAGAAAATAAGCTGCCACTGTGTTGTGATACCTTAGATGCAGTCTATAATGACTAGTATTTACTCAAGATTGCAGTGCTGTAAAGAAGGCTGTGGTTTTTTTGTGCTTACCTACTCTAAAGGTTTCTGACCAAGATGTGATTTCATATTTCTTAATTTCTTATTAGTTCTTTGTTTTTTCAGGGTAGTCTGCAACCTGTCTAAGCAGCATAAAGTTCAGATGCCGCCGTGAATCTGTCTTCTACTTTGCTGTGACATGTACTAGACACCCTAATTTGTTCTTTTGATGGGAATTGTGTTGAACTTAAGACATTTGAAGCCAGCTGAGTAGCTCAGATAGCACTGAAACCAAAATGCAGAGATCTGAACAAGGAAAAATCCTTGCTAGCTTTGAAGATGTAGAGGTATCCTTATTTCTTGTGTTTATTTTTCAGCTCTGAGGTTACTCTGCCTGCCTTATAATAGAGGGCTGGAGTAATGATTGATTAAATTCACACATGTCCAGCTCAGAGTGTCTTTTTAAATTCAGATTTTCATTCACAGGCAAGGCAAAGAAAGAATTTCTTTGTGGCAGAGTATCAGTGTTGAAGAAGGCAGCAGTTGGGAACTTACCAAGACCTTAGGGTAAGGGTTTTCTAGCGTTCCAGACATTGAACTGCCGTGCTTGTAACACCATCATACATGGAGCCACTCAGAGCAAAATGTTATTTCCTTAAAGGGATATCCTAGACAAAGCTCTCTAGAAATTACACCCCAGATATGTAAGCATAAGGGTAACACACTTGTGAAGTGTTCTTACAGGACTACTTTGAGCACTGCTAAAATTGTTATGTAGGGAGCTTTGTGTTAACGTGTGCATTAAAGTAATTGGAAGAGAACCATGTTCCTAAAAGCTTATACTAGAAGAGGAAAATTCAGTAAGCTAAGAGCAAATGGCAATGAGTTCTCAAAGGACCCCTGCTGGGAACTCAGTAGGTTGCCCAAAGCTTTGTGATTAGGATCATCCTTAGAGGAGAAGTGAGTGAGCTGGAGGGAGGAGCACTTGTGGGGTGGGGAGTCTGAGTGCTGGTAACAAAGACAGTGATTATGTGTTGCTCTTCTACCTTCCTGGCCCATTCCCTCCTTGTTAAGGCACATGCTCCACTTACAAACTGTTTAGTATCTGATCAGATTGCATATTATGGGTTTGATGAGTCTCTTGAGATACTTCAGTCTTTTCTTCAAAGTTCTTTTCATTTTCCCCTGTGCTTTTATGGTCTTTCATTTTTGCACAGTTCTGTGATTTTTTCACAGTCATTGAAAGAGATTCCAAGTATAAATTTATTGTTGTCAGACACACTGCAAAAGAGCCAAGTGTGCTTTGTTCTGTATTTTTATAACATCCCTGCTCACAGATACCAAACATTAGTTGCTATCAAAGCTTGTCATGTCTCTTCATGCCCCAGCAGAAATATGAGCACTGAGTTTTATAACTGTTGAGTGGGAGCCACAGTGGATCGGTTTGGTGCTGCTGGAGGTACCAGCAATTACAGGGCCTGAGGATGTGCTATGTCATTCACAGATCACACACATGCTCATTACCATGTGTAATCAGGGGACATACAGTTGAAGTTCCTGCTTTGTGTCAGAAATGTGATTTTTTTTGGATCAGCTCTCCTGTTGCTTACTGTGGGTGTACTTATAGCTAGGATAATACAACTTGCAGGGATCAGTATCATTTCTGAGATTATAAACTTTCTGGGACAAGGCTGGTTTCTACTTACCCTGGAAACTGTGGACACTGAAGTGTTAAAAATTTTTACTAATAATGATGTAATAACAAATAGTCCAATTAGAATGTGATTAGGTAGTTACATCTATCCAACAGTGTTTGCATGTCCATGTATTCATTATAAGGAAACGTACAGAGACCATTAGAAGTTTTTTAAAAAAAAAATATTATCAAAATGAAGTATTCTGAATCTTCAGAGTATCAAGTAACACTATAATTTGAGGTTGATTTTGATTTTTTTTTTGTTGCGGTTCTACAAAGTGCAAATATATGACTGCTTCAAATCAGTTACAAAAGGTTTATGATATTTGCCTAAGCGTTGTTGTGTTTTTAATTGTTACTTGACAACATTTTTATATCTAAAAAGACTTACTAACACCCAAGCATTGTGAAGCAGTGGGAAACATGCTAATCTAGTTTTGACTGATACTGCTATAGGCTTTTTTTGTGATTTAAATGAAATTCTTCTCCCTTCCGAGTAGAGGAAGATGATATGATTGCATTCAACAGCTAATATTCAGCTCTTGCTTTATTAATACAATAATCTCCCTTGAACTATGGTCAAATAAAAAGTTACATCAGTACATCAGCTATAATAAGTGATGTTATCAATAAAGTGGGAGACTCCCAGGCTTTTCTGTGCCCTCTTTGTGGATATTAATAGAAGCATGGAAAGATATCAGTGAAAGCATATTTTTCTCTTATGGGCCATATATAGACGTATCTGCTTCCACAATTCCCATAAATATTTGTCTGGAATTAGCTTGCAGGCAGGTCCAGGATGGGATATACTGTGCAGACTATATTACTGTTGCTTCTTCTCCCAGCTAATGGTAATTAATAGCCCTAGTAACAGCTACAGTCATGCTAGCAAATTTGGCTCTCTTGTACCTGGTTTCAAAGCTGAGTATTTTGGCTGGAGAAAAGCATGGATGTGCTGCACTGTCTCCATAATGAGAATATATTAAAAATACATAAAAAACTTAGCATCAAATCAAGAAGACTCATTACTGTGTTGACCCTTGGTGGTGTTTTAGTGCCTTCTTTAAAGACCTTGACAATAGCATAGGGAAAATAGTTGTTCTATCCTTGCTGGATTAGTGGTGGGTGCTACTTAACCCCGTATTCCTTTCCCATTCCCCTTTCCAAATACCCCAGATACCTCAGTATCACATTGAACCTCTGTATCACATTGGTGTATGTGTCCCAGGGATGCAGTGGTTTCAGTATATCACCCAGTAATGCAGTAGATTTCAACTGGTTTTGCGATGGGTGTGGTTTGGTTTTGTTGTGTTTGTTTTTTGTTTTTTTTTTTCTTTCTCAATTTTGAAGCCTATGATGAAAGTTTGTCAGAATATCCTTGACTTGCTGTGGTGGTACACAGCATGAAGGCAGTAAAGACAGTCCTGAATTTAAGGGTAAAAATTACAGACCTGATTCAGCTCTGGAACAGAGCTGAGTACATTAATCAGTTAAAAGATTAAGGCCCAAAATCCATCAAAGGCTGCGATGTTTTTTCTTCATGGGACTTATGATTACAACCTGAGTACTTTTTTGGCCATATTTACTCATCTCTATTAACAAACCTATAGAGATTTTATAATGAAAATTAAAACTAAAATCAGTTGCTGGGAATAGTTTTGAATTTTGCTGTCCTTGAAAGAAAAGTCTTTAAAACAGATTTGTTTTGTGATGCTGGCAGCCCAGATCATACCCACAGCTTGATCATAAGATTTCAGTGTCACAAAGCATTCTTATCTTTTATTAATAAAATAGAGCAAACCCAGACAAAAGTACTCATTTCTTTCCAATCTATCAGAATACAAGTATAAAGTCATTTATACTTAAAGATACACAAGCAAGTTTTGCTGTATGTGATACAGCTTGACTCTTGATTTGACTGTTGCCCCAGGTTTACATGATGCATTAACATTAACCTCAGTTTCCAGGGGAACTGCAGCGTCACAAACATTGGGCAGTATTCACCTCCAACCTTGTGCCATTAATGAATAATGCTTATTGCATATTACAGTCTCGTGACACAGCATTTGACAAGATAAGTGGTTTTCCTGAAGTATCCTAACAGCTGATGCAGACCATTTCCATTTGTAGTAAATTGCAGCTTTGTGTAGAATGATCTTGACAATGAAGCGGATATGATTTAATTTTAAACTCTGTGGTTTCTATAGAGTTAGACAAAGTTTTAACAAATTCATGGTGTTTCTTGATTCTTCGTTATCACATCTTCTGTTATCCTACCCCCTGTTTCAACAGGAAGAAGCAGGCTTAAATCTCTCCATCTTCAAGATTGTATTTCAGTTATCGGGTTTTAAAATGAAAAGGTATTATCACTCAGTTGTTTTATGTCCCTGGACAAGAGCTGAATCTTCCCTCTGTGGAGAAAAGGGATTATATTTTAAGAAGTCCTCAGTTGGAAAAGGGCTGGCTCCAGTCCTCCCCTGTCATGAGCCACTATGTCCCTCTGCATGCCATTAGACAGCACTAGAAGCCACTGATCCTCCTGTACTGGGCAGTTTGCCCCAAAATCCCTGAAATACCTCCTTGAATGAAGCTCCGTTGGCTCCAGCTGCAGCTGACTGGATAGTGTCGTGGTTCATCGGGAGGTTGGTCAGGAGCATTCAGCGAGCATCTGAAAGTCCTGGGCAGAAATCAGGGAGGTAGTAGAGATGCAGAAAAATATGCACTTTTAAATTCCTGTAGGAACTGCAGGTTTAGAGCTGAGATAAACCAGAAAGTCTTTGAACAATGTTTCCCAAAACAGAATTATTTTGCAAATTAATTTTTTTCTCAGTGCATTTGTTATATGTGATGTGCTCTGAAAGAAGAAAAATAATTTTATAAAACCACATTTAAAGTAGTCCTTATTAGCTTTTACTCTGATAAAGGGAAAACGTTACCAGCTTTGTCTTGTAACACCAGTTTATCCTTGAACAGCACAGGAGAAGAAGCTGGTAAAGAAATGATTCCTCCTGGAAAGAAATGCTCATTTCCATATTGTGTCTCTTTTTATGTTATAGTCGTAGTTAATTAACTGCAATGGATTTGTATGGGCAATTAACACACAGATTCTGAATTCATAGTGTGTCTGATCTCAGCCGTCACATAGAAGTGGAACAACGTAAATGTCTTTTAATCACTATTGTGATACTTACTGCAGTGGAGTGTAACAGCTCTCTGGTGTATTTGAAATTAAAACCTTACACAGGCAGTATGAATTTTTCCAAACTAAAATGTTCCTAGCTGTTTGAGACGTGCCTTTCCACAAACCACCTTTTGCAATGGTTTCTGTCTTTGAATGTGAGCCATGTAAAAACCAGCTATTTTTCTTACAAAGGATTGGATGAAAATGCTACTTTTCTGTATTCTTTACCCATGACTTCTAGTGGAATGACCTGCTGAATATGGAAGGTCTCTGCATTTTCACAAGGCTTTTTTGAAGCTTGATGTTGGGCACGAATAAAGCTCTGCTAAAATTTCTCTCCTTTTCTAGTTCTTGAGTTCCCAGTGCTTTTGTGCTGGGACAGGAGCAGATGTTGGTAGCTTTAGGTACCTTGTATTGCCAGCCTGGAAGTGCTGTGAGGTCTGTTGGAAGTGCTTTCAGAAGCTACATCTCCATGTAGAAAGAGAAGGTAAAAAAAAAAAAGGCCTGTCTGTCATTCTCAGAGAAATTCAGTCTCTGGAGATGAGGAGGACCCAGTTAGTCTTATTCTTAAAAGATAAGATTATCTCTGCTTTTGTATTATCCATAGCTTGCTCTCTCTGGTCCTGTCAGGCTCCTTTGGTGCAGGTCTATTCTCTTGTAGGGAGTAATGCTGAATGGCTCATGTACTGTTGGCGAAGTATGATGCACATGATCCTTTCTTCTCCTCAATAGCTTTTCCATGACTGACCAACTCATTGTAAACCCAATGCTTACAGGCTCCCCATGACTTGCTGTGAGGATGCTATTTGTAGAGCCTTTCATTACCCAAATGCAATCAGTCCTTTTCCAAATTATACGCTGGCTTTAAAGAGCATCCCCATCCAGTCAGAACATTGCTGTTGTAAGTAGTACTGTACACACCTGATAGAGGAGGGAAATTCAAGTTCTCTCCCTGCACTGTAAAATAAAGATGACTTTAAAGATATGTCAATTTATGTCGCACAACTGCATAAAAGCTATTCAAACTATTGCTTGGCTATGCAGTAGTTGTAATGTAGGTGCAGCCAAGGCTGTCTGAGACCACAGGCATGTTCCTGCCTTGTAAGTCTTCCTTTAGGCTTGAAATCAAGCAGCAAACATTTAAACTAAGTCAAGGTTGAGAAAAAATTTCCTGGAGTATAATTAGTTACATATATTACACTGCTGAGTCTGAGAAAAGGTACTATCTGTACATACAAACCTGGTCCTGATAGAATTTATTTTATAAAACCTCAATTATCCTCTGCAAACTATTATGTTTTAGGCTGATATCATCCCCACAATAATATGTCCAAAGTATATTGGTATGTTATAGGGAGGCAGCGAGGGACCAGCATGGGCAAACATTTTCATACCGGTAAGGGCAATGACAGCTGAAAGAGCAGCAGCTTTCTGCCTGTGATGAAAACTCAGGATGTGCTGCCTACCTGTCATGGGTTCAGCAGCAGCAGTCATTTTTCTCTTCTGTAGTAGCTGGTGCAGCACTGTGGTTTGTTTATTTATTTTTTTTTTTTTTTGGCTTGGGAACAGTGCTGATAACACTAGTGTCTATAGTTATGGCTTAGAATGTTTAGGCTGGCCACGGACTTCCTGAGCCTCATGCTCTGCCAGGGAGGGGAGGGGAAGCCGTGAGGAAGCAGAGACAAGACACCTGACCTAAACTGACCAAAGAGGTATTCCATACCACAGCACATCATGTCCAGGATGTAAAACGGAGAACAGGGACCCGGAAGGGTGTGGGGGGTGCACTAGGTGGTGAGACTTGGTATGAGGTGATGGGGGAACATTGCTTGGTCGGGCTGAGTGGAAATTAGTTGGTGAGCTCTTGTATTCTTTCCTTGTATTTGCCTTGTCATTATTATTATTGTTGATAGCAGCAGTGATCTGTGTTATACCTTAGTTACTAAACTGTTCTTATCTTAACCTGTGGGAGTTGCATTCCTTTGATTCTCCTCCCCATCCCCTGGGACTGGGGAAGAAAGAAAGGGGAGTGAGTGAGCAGAACTGTGTGAGGGCCTTAAACCATGAACACTGCCTTCGCTCTCCAGAGCCACCTGTAGTGTTGGGACCTCTGTCTTCACAAAGTTTGCTTAATAGTGTGTAAAGAGAAGAAAATATTCCTACTCCCAAAGGTATCTGCTATGGTTTTATGGGTTATATGAAGTGCTTGTCATATTAAACCCTAAATTGACTTCAGCTGCCTAATGCCTTTTATCAGTTCCAGTTGCTTCTTAAATGTTATATATTCCACAGTCTGTTGGAAATGACACAGAAATCCCAAAGACTCAGGGTGGGGATGAAGTTAGCATCTGCTTCACTGAACATTTTCTAAAATTTGAGTTTTAGAAAATAAAGTTTAACAACATGAAAAGTCAGCCTCTCTGAGCCCTCAGGAGGAAGATGGCCTGTCTAGGAGGCCTTTTGCTGGATAAATTCTGTTGTCAACTGGAGCTGTTTCTCAGCTTCTCTAACTTACTTCCACCAAATATTTGTCAAATTGCATAGAATAATTATCCAACCCTAGAAATGTTAACCTGTATTAACCACTGCAGGAACTGTAACTGCTTAAAGACTAAGATGGGCATTAAGACCACATCTTGGGCTAAGTTCACTCCTACCCGAAGCCCGTTAATTTTTACAAAGGTGAATTACAGTGAAGTGGTAATTAGTTTTTCCTCACTGTATGAAAAACATGAAACTGTTGTAAATTTGATCTTTCTGAGTTCAAGGGGCTAGAAGACATCCATATGCATTAATAATACTGCAGTTGATTTAACGAAAGTATCATAAACTAAATGAAGCTTTCTAACAATGCTATTATTTTCATGTTCTAAGACATGCATGTTTAATACAAAAGCAAAGATACCACAAGCTGGGAAAAAGAGAGTATGGTTGTATGCACTAACTCCTCCTATATTTATACCAGCACTCATTGGATGCACTAACTTCTCCTATAGTTATATCAGCAGTCTAATTCTGAATTGCAGCATTGAGAAAAATAGATTGGGATAGATCAGTCATTTGCACACTGCCAAAGTTAATCCTGGCCACCTCTTAAATGTTTGTGCCTTGAATAACAAGGGTGTGATTTCCAGGTGAAGCTGTAGAAGAGATCCATCAGGAAAGAATTGTTCAGATTATGTTTGCACTCTTTACGATACCTGTTGTCCCACCATTGACATTAACGGCATCTAGGGCTACTGCATGGTATTGCAGAAATCCTCCTTTCTGCCCATAGGGAAGTCTCAGTGTTCACACTGTTGCCTTCTTGACCTGATACGTCCTGATATGGAAGAATGCAGATAAAATTTAGGAGATTGTATACCTTAGCAGACAGTGAGCTGATCCCATTAAAAATGATTTAATTTATTTTGCTACAAAGAGTCTGCTTTCTATCAAAAAGCAAAGTTACATAAATAAGGTTCTTCAGCTAGTGTCTGTCCACAGTTGTGGTGGTGGCAGGTCCCTACTACATCAGGGAGCACGTTCTCCCAGTGCTTCTTTTGTGTTTTCCTGGTTATCTTGGCCTCATACTGGGATTGGAGCATGCACAGTTATTATTGCAGGAGATGTAATCTAAGTACTTACTCAGGTATTATGAATTTGGCTTGGGGACTTTATATTTTATATTTTTTGTTGATACATATATGTGTACATGTATCTATACATATACACTGATACAGGCTATAATGTAGAATCATAGAATAGTTAGGGTTGGAAAGGACCTTAAGATCATCTAGTTCCAAACCCCCTGCCAGGGGCAGGGACA
>JASSUY010013780.1:33362-53487 GCA_032466535.1 Forpus xanthops
TTGATCTGTCATTTTGATATCTTAAAGACTTGTTTCATAAGAGGAAAATACTAATTTTTCCCCAAAAGTCATCTGCCGGAGCAACATAGAGGTTTGAGATCAAGACCAACATATTAAACTGAAAGATAAGAAAGCTTTTGCCAAAGAATGCAATCAAAAGATCTCCCTACCTGCCTGCCTGTATTCCCTTTCTTTTAATTTATTTTCAGATTTCTTCCTGCCAGAATTCTGGTCTGCCGAAAGTCTTGCCCATAGAAATTCATGGGAGTTCTTCCCCACTGATAAGAGGAGAGAGATGAAATCTAACCTGAATTTCTTGAGGCAGGAAGTTGTTCAACCAAGGTGAAGCGTTTAAGAGACATGGATATATACAGAAATGTTTCTTCTGTGTCTTGTGAAAACAGGGTGAGAATGAAGGTGTTGAGACCAAAACAAGGAATGGACATGATCATGTAAATGATTCTGTTAATGGGAGAATTTATTTTCTGTATGCTTTATATTAAGTTTGAAAACATACCTTCAGATTTCTCTGCATACATAAAAAACTTGTGTGCTTCCTTTGATGGCTTGCTTAAATACTTAGCATTGTGTTCAGTATCTTTTAAGATTATTCAAGTGATTCATTTTGCAATGACAAACAAGGTATTTTTAGCAATTTCTGAAATAACTGCTATGAACAGAATAAACTGCAGACAGTGATACATAATGGAGCAAGAACTGAGTCTGACTTTCAGACCCCGGAGTGATTTTTATGATTTTATGTTGCTAACAGATATGCTGTGAAATGAAACCTGTAAGAGAGGGCTATCTTGGGAGCTCATGATAGTAGAACAACAGATATTCTAGAGTTTGAGAGATTGCCTGCCTGTTTCTACTTATACCTTTTGCAGTTCACTTTATCAGATTCTTTATTTGCAGAACATCTGGAGGCCTGCAGCTGGTTTATCATGTGGTGGAAAGATCAGCTCATTTAACTGTTTCATTACTTCTGGACTTTTATTATTAGTTTTCTCTGTCCTGTTACACGTATGTGTGCGTGAAGGAAGAAATGGTAACTGGGCTACCTAGACTTTTAGTCACGTAAGACAGCTCCTTCCCAAGAGACCCAGGAGCTGCGGAGAAAGCAGGATAAGCAGAAGTTACTTTTGCAGCATACGTGAAATATGTGCCTTTTTAGTGCATACTAAAAATAGCAAACAAGTAACTCAAATCTTGTTATTCAAGAGTGTGGCTCTGAAACCCCATAGGAGATCAACATTCCTGTAGTGAATTCTTGCAGTGAGACGTGTGGACTTAGAGGGTCCACTGCTGCCTGTTGTGATCCCCAGTGCCCATCCTGGCATGTATGGAAATGCCATTTGTCAGCTGCAGAAAAGTATCTCCAGTGTGATGTTACAGTAAAATTACTGTAAACAAAGGATGGGTTGGAGCAAAATCCTTGTTTGGAATTCATGTTGTTCTTATGTCCCAGATGTACCTTGCTGCTTTTTGCTCCCTGGCCCATGAGTTTCCCTGCAGCTACTACGTTGCCTTCAGCCTATTGTTTGTGCAACCATCTCAGCTTCTCTCATAGTTTTCTTAGTCAAAAACAGTGGTGAGTGCTTGGATCTCACACTCAGCTCCAGTGATGATGTGGCCAGGTTATGGTCCTGGGGACTATGACTGAATGTCCACAGTGGAGCACGCTTGTCTTTGGAGAATCAGCCACTAATCAAGTCATTGGGCCAAATCCTGCTCAAGCTCTGATGAAATCTGTTAATGTTGCTGATCCTTGTCAATCCAAGCCATGATGATCTTTGGAAACCTTGATCTTATCAAAGTTGTGTAGCGCAGAATGACATTTTGGGGAGACATACCAGCAGATCTGGCATCCCACCTGTTGAAAATGAAAAAGTCCAGCACATTCTATTCACCTTCAGTCCATAAACACAAAACACACTGGGGCAATAAGCCAAAATGTATGTTTCTCTCCAGTACATCTCCAGTGACCTTAGTTCATCTGACTTCTTTTAATAGATGCTGCTGTCATTTTTGTACCTCAGTATTATTAGTCCTGCTCATTAAGTAGTTCATTAGTTGCGCTGATCCCTCGTTTAGTACATGCTATTAAAAAATAAGATAATTGAACTTCACAAGCCACTTATAGACAGATGGAACTCCATGGTAATGCCTTGTTTTGATTCTGTTACTTTTCAATAATTTTTATAATTAGACTGCAAATATCTTCCATTGCCATGAGATTTAAAATATTGCTCTCACAAGCAAAATATTTTCAAATACTACAAATAAATGTGTAGTGGAGAACAAAATAGGCTGG
Organism: Forpus xanthops; assembly: GCA_032466535.1. Lineage (NCBI taxonomy): Eukaryota > Metazoa > Chordata > Aves > Psittaciformes > Psittacidae > Forpus > Forpus xanthops. The sequence goes on from JASSUY010013780.1 coordinate 35,680, forward strand.
TTTGAATTTTTTTGTCTGTAGGCAGCTTGAGATGATAAACCATATAGAATGCTTTTGAAGTTCCATCCTGATTTTGCTGAGTCATACAGTCGTATTTAGCGCTGTTCAAAACATGGAACATATATGAAGGGATTGTTAAAAAGAACAAAATAAACAAAAAAAAAATCCCCCAAAGTTTCATTTGGGAAAGTTTTCTAATTTTCATCTTAGTAATGAGGTTTTCTCACTTTTAAAAATCTGTATGCAGTTTTTGATATTTATAATGAAAATAAAATCTAGACAGATTTTTACAGCCATCCATCAGTATAATGTATTACAGTGTATAATCTACAGCCATGGGAGACAGATGTTAAAGAAAAATCTCCATAACAAAATAACAGGCTTTGGAAATGCAATAAGCCTTTGGTCAGGAGAGTTTCTATTGCTCAAACTATTTCCATTATTGACAAATATCGACAGGTATGCAGATTTCTGATGAGTTACTGTATTTTAGAAGATTCTGATTAATGAATAAATGTACTATGCATTGGTGAATAGTTTTAATCTCTTGTCTTCTAAGTGGGGAACCATCTTATTTGGGGGGTGAAGGCAGAGAAGAAGAAAGCTTTCTGCTTTGGCATGCTTTAGGGTACTGTTAGGTTGTTTCACTAAGAACTATTATTAAAGTCACTTAACTGAATATTTGCAAATCATTTCAGCTTTAACAGCAGCTGGCTATTCAAATTCCTTATGAAGCTTCAGTAATCTCATTTAGAACATTTAGCCTGTTATCATGTAAAATCATAGTGGAGCTTCACATAATAGAAAAAGAAATGGTTTATAATCCCTTCTATTGTGATGAGCACCAAACCCAAAAGCCTAAGGCAGTCAAAATACAGATATGTGTTCAATTTGCTATCTTATGTATCAAATTGCAAAAGTAATTTGTGTTTTATGTTGTAAAGGAGACGGATAAGAGCATGGAAAGCCCCGTGAAGCTTTTGTTACTTAATACAAGTTTCAAAAACTGCTCTACACTTGCTTTCCCCTTCCACAGTCTTCAAATCGCAGTCTTTTCCTCCTGGAATGGGATTTCATGTATGTGCAATATTCCAGAGAATGGAAACCACTTGTGATCCTGAAGTCAATTGTTGTGCTTCATCTGCATATAAAGGGAACTGATAATTTTTGCAGAAGGACTACAGTGTGGGGGTTTCCCAGCTTTTCTGAATTTGACTCCGTCAGTTCACTGTTCTGAAAAAAAAAAACAAACCTCTTGGGAAAGACTTTCCCACTCATGCTACTTGTTTTTAGGAAAAACAGCCTTGTATCCTTTTGGAAAGCAGAGGCAGGGATGGGTCTTTGATTTATTTCCCATGAAGCAGATGGGCAAGGTATTTCCTGTACAAGAAAGATGAATATTTTTTAAATGAAAGAAGTGCAATAGGAAAACTGATAAAAATATTTTTGGTCAAGTATCCCCTGTGTACCATTCACTCAAATGCCGTGGATAAGTGTGGTTGAGTCAATCCCCTGTGTCAAAGATGGTCTGTATAATGGAAAAGGAACTTTGTCATGGGAATGTTATCCTCAAATGAAACGTCACTTTTTTCGTGTAAGGAAATAATTCCAAAATTGCAAATGCATAATGCGCAAGGCAAACTAAATGCACTACTGATTTACTACCTCTATGCCATACTAGTAGTTATATTGAAGAGCACTATTAATAAGTAAAGATTTGCCAGAGGAAGTAACAAGATTAGATTATGTTTTTATTTGCAAACATGTGGTTCTTCAAGAAAGTAGTATTTACAAAGAAATTCTGTCATTGAACTTGCATATCACATTTCATTTGTGGTGCTAGAAGTGTTATACTTCACTAGCAAAAAGCGCCATCTCTTCTACACTCTTTTGGTGTATGAGCAGCAAGTGATGATCCCCTCTGCAGGGAGCAGCAGGCAGGAGCCCAATGGCTGTCTTTCTCCTGCCAGCTTCCTGGCAGACACATCCACCATGCAGCACCTCAGCAACTCTTGTATAAAGCAGAAGGGAGCAAACTGGATGCCATATAACGGTGCAACTTGAATATGTGCAGGCTGCACTTTATTTTTTTTTTTTACATGCCATTTTGCCAAGTGACATCATTATGACTATAACATTAAATAAAAACAGAGACGATGGAAGAATTAGAGTGAGAAAAGCCCATCTCTGCTTCTGTTTTGTTGGGCAGGCTTTTCTAGTGATGCTTGCATGGAGACCAATTCTCTCTGTGTCAGTCTGTTTCAGTCACTGCTTATGATAAATGTAATATTTGTGCTTTTCCAAATGAAAATTGGTATAATTCAGAGGGAGTTCTGGAGACCATTTTAGAAAGCATGTGAATACAGTAATGAGGAATGGGAGGACATCTCTATTTATCTTATTCACTATTTTCTTTGATCATTAAATGCCTTGTAACTCCATCTCTAAACTTCTCAACGGGTGTAATAAAATTAATTGGTTGCCTATGAAAAAAGGCAGTGTTCGTACATCAGGGATTTGACAGCTGTGATCACAAATGCAAAGTGAATGCAAAATAATTTGCTTTTCATCACCAAGCATGCTCTGAAAGCATAAGACAGATAACGGATGTCAGAAATATTAGCAGTTACCTGACTGCTATCAAGTTACATTTTTGTAAATGTAACTGTCAGTTAGCAAGCTCTACAGTGACATGTCCTGTATCTTCTCCTCAGTTTTTTCCTTTCCTGACTGATTGCTGTTGTTAGGTAAAACCTGCGGCTTGCTGTCATGCCATTTCCCTTTAGCCCACAGACTATTTCTATTTCAGAAGAGAGCAAGCGGCTCATGGCATGGCATTCCTGTGGCTCTTCATTCTACAGTGGGTGCTTAGCAGTAAATATCTTTGCTTTTCCCCTGCATGTTTCTGCACCTACAATCCCTGCAAGTTTGACTTTGTGTACAGCTAAACAACAGTTGGGGCAGTAGATATATTACTCCTTAATGTAAAGCTTTCTTTTTCATCAGCCTGGAGCCTGTAATATGTGGGTGTTTTGCCTTTGACTTGATTTGGTTAGCTCTTGGATTGTTTTCAGAATGATTTTGTTAAATAGTAAAAGCTGTAGTATAACACATCTTAGATGTGCATTGCTGCTGGGAGAAGTAAGACTGCTAATGTGTGTTTTCACATCCTTGGGTTGGTTTATCAAGGAAGGAAAATACTGTTTGGTTGATGAGCCTGATCCACATTGAGTTTTGTGTTGAGAGGGATTGCTAGAGGAAAAAGAAATTAAGGTCTGTGCTAAGCAGCATTATAAACCAACTGTTGGTGTCCTCCTCAGTGCTGAAATAGGATGCATTATGTAAAATACACAGCATGTCTGTGCAGAGAGGAAGGTTTGGAGTTGGGTAATGCTTTCCTGATGACAGATGGCTTTGATGGGTGACTTACACTGCCGTGAAAATGGTATCAACCTTCTTGGAACTGAAGTCACATTACTTTTTAGACAGGCTAAGATCTTTGGAGGCAGGGAGGGAATGAGTAGAAAAACTTTTACCCACCTTGCTACTTTTCACATGTTTTAAATATGAAACACAAGGCAGAAGATGTGAGTTCTTGTTGAGGGGAAATTAGTGGTAAGTGGTATGCCTGGGCTGGAAAATGGAGAAATTAGAAATCACTGAGGTTATTTCCATAAAGTTAATGTCAGTGTACTCCTAACAGACAACACTTAGAAAAACACACAGATGGTGCTGAATGCCATGGCACAACGGTGTGATTCACCCTGAACTTTCTTGGAGGAGGCTCTGCAGAAGAAGCTAGCAATGGACAGGGGCCATCACAAGTGAGCTAGAGGCTGAAAAGATAATAGATCACATCATGATGTCCTTAAAGATGGTGTCTGTTTGCTTAAAGCGCTTGAATCAGACAAACAGTGATCTGTTAATGGTGAAAATTATCCCAATAACAGGACCTTCTCCCAGTAGGCTAAAAATTGAGTTACATTGCTTGTGAAATATTTTGTGCTGCATTTTGAAATACCCAGTGTTGCTTTTGAAAAGTTTGTCCTCCAGTGATGGCTTTTGCTGTGAATCACAGCCATTTTTACTGCTACACAGTGAGATTTTCTATGTCGTGTGGCAGCAGCTGTGACAGCAGTCTCTGGGGTTGCACAGTAGATGTGTGGAGGTGGCAGCTGCTGCATCTTCTCCCTGAGCATTGGCTCTGGATCACAGCTCTGTGTCTTCATTGACTATGACCTATACTGATGGTTGAGGAGTGAATGTGAAGAACCCAGCAGAGCAATGTTACTTCTAACCCAACCGAGCAATGTTACTTCCAACCCAGCCAGGGATGTGGGACCTTCAACCACCAAAATCTTTTCTGCCTGTTTTTCACGGCATCTCCAGGGAAAATGTATACAATTTCTGGTTTGCCATAGCAGTCAAATTTTTGGCAGTGGCATGAAAGCCCCCAGCCTACTTTTCTCCACCAAAACCTACTGAAGTGTCTAAGTTTGTTGGAGTTAAGCTCTCACCTACTCTGCAGGAGAACTGAGATCCTCCACCACTCCAGTCTTGTCCTCATGGGCAGCAAAAGCAAATGTGAAACCTTCAAAATGGGTAAAAAATTGTCTTTTATCTTTGGGTTTTGGAGTTAGTTTGGGTATAGTTCAAGCATTAGCTGAACTATAGATCACATTGTTAGTAACCCAACATGCAGGTGACACCACTTGGTGATCGGTGAGCCCAAGGGAATGCTATTGCCTTTTTTCACTCTCACCCCTCTCTGTGGAGCAAGGATGAGACCCGGGCTGTTCTCAGGGCACGCATGTGGCAGTGTGCTTTTTATCCTTCTATGAACTGAGAGACAAAATCTGCCCTGTAACTTGTAATTAGTCCCTCTTGAGAAGGGAGGAATTGCTGCCAAGACATGGCTCTCAAAAAACTTATAGAAATAGTTGGGACAAACCATAAATACTGTTAACCGAGACCAAAAGGAAGAATTTCATCAGGTCTCCAGTGGGTTTGTCTCCATAGTAGTATTTTGTGTTCACCTTTAGCTTCTCAGGAACCGCTAAGTACCATGACAACAGCCTTTTTATGCTATTGCATGCCTCTGGGATGTGTTTGGGAGGCCCTGGTGCACATTTAGGGCTTCACAGCAAAGCTTGGGGGTCATTTAGCAGGGAGGGAATTGCAGCTCATTCTGGCCAAGGGTGCAAAATACTACCAATAATGCTTTAAATAAGGAGTTAAACAAAAAATAAGGGAAGTAAACTAGAGAAACATGTTTGCGGATATTATGCTCTGAGTTATCAATACCTTTCCCTCCAAGTGATTCATAGGGATCTCGTACAGAATTTATTAAAAAAGTGCAGCCTTGGTCTTAAAATGCAATTTCCAGAGGTTAACACCTAGGAAATTCTGTGCTGGATGGTTCTTAAGTTGAATAATAATGTTATGATTAGATAGACTACTTAACTGATCAGATACAATGTATCACTCCTTCCAGTAGTGTGATGGAAATGGGTGACAGTGCTGCTGAAAGAGTTAAAAACCCTCTCACTGACTGTAAAAAAGTTGTCAGTAAACTATTCCTGAATCATTGGGTCGTGGTTGTTTTTTTCTTTGTTTGCTTGTTTTGCTTTCTTTTGCTTTTAATTTTTCTTGAAAAAACCTGAACCCATGCACACAAAAAAACCCCTAACCCAGCAACCAAAACAAAACAAAAAAACTTGTGTACTTCTGTCAGCGCCTCTTGTATTCTAGGAGTGATTCCTCGTGTGCTTTATTAACAAATCAATTAGAGAGGAGAACTGTAAGACCCAGTGATGCAGCTTGTCATAATTATGCTGAGGAGCTTAAAATACAGAAACCTTCGCAAATTAATTGCACAGTTATTTCATATATGAGTAGCCAGAATTAATCATTAACCTAATCATAGCCTTTCCAACATTATTTCTTTGTTAAAAATTAGTAATTTTAATTGGATAATGAGGTGCCAATATGACTCATGAATTGTGCATTACCCAAGCTAACAGAAAGAAAAAGGAGCTTACACAAGTAGCATTACAGAGGCTATTACAAATGCCTCCACAGCAAACATTTCATTCTGATAAATTATTTATTTCAGGATGGCTTTTGAATTTCTAGAACATTTACTGTACGCTGTCATTTTCCGATTTGATGTTCTTGTTGTCTAATTTTTGTGAGCTTAAGGGTGAGGCTCAAACCCTTGGACAAGGCCCAGCCTCTAGTTCTGGGTTTCTCAGTCCTCCTCTGACAGCAAAAGAATATGAGCAATGGGTTTGTGCAGGATTCCTGGGTCAGCAGATTAGCACCAAATCCTGAGTTTGCAAGAGGATGGGAATAATTTAATTACTCCAGAAAAAACAAATGATCTAGCCTCAGAAGCCTAGAAAATATTGTTGGAGGGATATCTGGAGAAAGGAGAGTAATTAGTAAAGAATCCTCCATAATATATTGATTAACATTGGAAATATATTTTATGTGCAAACAGGAACTGTACCATACGCCTGAAAAAAAAGTTTTCTTACCTCTCTCTTTGCTAAGAGGTTGCTGGATGACATACAACAAACCTACAGTGATGCAGCACCATTTGAATAGCTTTCTCCAAGCTCTATAATGAGGGCAAATAACTGGCTAGGTAGGTGGCAGTTCTCCTCTTTGGTAAAGAGTGAAAGCTTTATGTATGAGCTGACTCTGAAGCCCTTCTGTGATACTTTTCCCCAGCTTTCCATGCTCAACAGATTTGAGCGCTTCAGCAGATAGGGCATAGTGGAGCTGTACCCAAAGGGGTCAACAGCCCAGCTCAACTGTGGTGTCACGCCAATAAAAGGATAGCATGGGGGAGGGGGGCTCTGGCTCCTCCCCAGCCTTCACCCCCGTGATAGTGGTGGGCTCTCACCCTGAAACTGCACTGGGTAGGGGTGCCGAGAGAGCTTCTTTCCTGCCCTGTGCTGCAGTATCTGTTCCTCTGCATAGCTGCTCCTGCACCAGCCCATACCATGTCTCCTTTGCAGCCCTTCTGCTCTCATCACCTCTCTTGGCCTTGCCTCCCCTTGTAACACTTGGTTACAGTAACTGCACTCTTTGAAGAGGATTAGAAATTAATAAATTAAGTGGATGATTATTTCCCTGCATCAAGCTGCGTATAGGTTAAATGGGTGGGCATACTCTGCGAGGAAGTTCCTTCCATGTCTGATAATTGAAGATGGATATAGAATCTTTTAATATTTCTGAATGGCTTTGTGTGATTATTTCTCAATATTAATGCATTTTTATAAAAGAGCGGCAAGAAAATTCCGTAGGAAACAAAATTTCATAGGATATCAGAATAGAGGTTTAGGAGCAGGAATCTTATGGTAGGCAGAACAAATCTGCTAAATGATAATCCCAGATTTCTGTCATTCATGTGTACAAACTAGACACAACTAATGTGTCCTGTGCTTTCTTTATTACCTTAAAATGATGTGATATCAAAACAGATATAATTCAAGAGTAACTTGTTACCTGCTAGCAGTCCATTGGGGCTCTCCCTGTTAGAGAGGCTATTGATTCACCACTTCTGTGACAAGAAGTTTGTCAACTTTCTCTTGGACTGTCAATTACCTTTGCATCATCTCCAATCCTAAGTAGAAACAGAGTGTTGGTTAAATATTTCCCTACTGTTTAATTGAATATTTGTCCAGTCCCTGTGAGAAAACTGTGAACCTGCTGTGTAAAAACATGTTTTTCCTCACCCAGTGAGGTAGCGGTTGTTTCTCAGCAAGAATCCTTTCAGTATTTGGAATCCTCCTGTTTTATATGTGTGTGGAAAATATCTGTATTTTTCACAAACACATAAATGAGGTTGGTACATGCAAACCAATACCAAGATCAGTTAATTCTGGTGGAATGAAACCAGATGGGATGGGGCCTGTGTCCTTTCTAGCAGTGGTAGGCACAGTGACAATATCTGTATGAGACCTCTCACAGAACAGTATTACTCATTTTTGGTTTGGTGAATGGATAAAAGCAAGTATGAATGGCAAAGTCAGACATTGACTGAGTATCATCTCTATGGTATCTGTGTCTTCAAGATACCTTACCTCTCCTGTAATACTGCATTGTAGTTCTCAGAAGCTTTTGGGGTTTTGATTTTTGGTGGTTTTTTTTTGATCAGTTCTCCCAAAGGAAAGAGAGAATTACAGTTCCAGGTATTTTTCCTCCCATGTGATAAACTGACTGCCAAATAAGCTGGTGCTCACCCAAACCAGCAAACCCTTCCTTATTACTTCAACCCCATATGTAGTTGCTACTTTGATGTTGTGCAAATTGACTTTGCAGTTTTTTTCCTGTCTTAGTAAGATTATTGAATTATAACCACTGTTTGGCACACTTGTGTTACTAGATAGCTTAATTTTGTATTAGTTTCAATAATTTTGCTGTTACTCATTTTTTTCAGAAAAAAACAGTGGGGGAGCTTAGGAAGTTCAAAATGAACAAACCCCAAAAATTAAGTCACTAAAACTCTATGTTACAATCTTTTTCATCAAAGGTGTGTTTTCTAAATGTATTGTAGATGTTTGCTTTTCTGTTTCCATGCTGTCATTTCATGGACCAAGTTCTGACAGGTAAAATCTCCAGAAATTCTCTCACTGTTTATTGAACTCCTGATTTGTGATTTGTATGGCTTTATGAGAAGCACAAGAAGTAATGTATTGTAGAATCATAGAATATTTAGGGTGGAAAGGACCTTAAGATCATCTAATTCCAACCCTCATTATGTAAATTATGAGGCATGAAATGAAAGTAAACTAATTGAATTTGTATGTTAATCCTTTGAGCTGAGTGGACAGTGGATGGCGGCATAACCCCCTAGCTCAACTGCTTTTAATTATGAACATGCATATGGCAAGGCTGTAGTTGAAATTTCTGTGTGATATTGCTACCTGCCACCTCAGCATGAGAAGTCATGGCAGGGGCTGAAAGGTAGCGTATGTCTGGATGAAGAAGCTGTGCTGCATGCACAGATGTCCACTCTTAACTGGAATATGAGCAGGATATTTTGGGATGTTGGAGGAAGACTCCTTGACCTGAATTTCTCTTTTTGTTGTTGTTGCTTGTTTGTTTTTTTGGAGGTGGTTTGTAGGACTCAGGAGTAGAGGTAGCTGGGAGTTCTGTCCGGGTTCATTTCATGCTGCATCAGGCTGAGGTTTCCAAGTGTTGAAGAGGAACATCCTTCAACATGAAAGTGGCAGTTAAGTTTTTCAGGTAGGAAAAGGCTTGAACATTGTAACACAGTGTTTTGAAAGGAAATTTTGTATTTTGCACATACTATTCCCCTTTCTAATCATGAGGGGTAATTGATTACATAGAGGCCAGGACATTGATAGCATTGATGAGGACTGAAGCGTTTGAAAAAGAGGGTCAAGATGTGAAACCCAAGGTATCTCCAGGCATTTGCCTGCAGTGGTCTTTGCAGAGAGTCATAACAAGTGCATGGGTCTGTGGACCTGCCCAGCATCACTCTGGAAATAACTTTTGAAGTCCTTAGAAAACAACACCAGAAAGATGGAGATACTGATCAGTGTCAACACTATGGAGTTCTTCCAAGCTTTATGAAAACAGGCTGGCAGAAGACAGAAACCCTCTCTCTGGCATGGGAGAGAGATGCTAGAGAGAGACAAGGTGATGTGCATTGCCATTGAGAATCCACATCTGGAGGTGATAAGAATGACCCAAGGTGAGAAGAGCTAGGAGGAGATCATATGTGTTACTACACATCATAGATTTCACCAGATCAAGCTTTCTGGTGTTCAGAAGGGCAGCCTCAGTGAAATGCATGCAGATAGCTCATCATTCACAAGGTACAAAGATCTAGGAAGTTAACTTTCATTATGAAGCTAAGCTTATTTTTTCCCTAAGATGCATACTTTTAAGCTTTTCAATATCACTTGGAGCAAATGGAATAGAAATATGCTGTTTACATATACTCTTCTAAAATAGGAGAAGCCCATTTCAATGCAAACTCCAGGAGCTTCCCTTTAATATACAAAGGAGGGAATTTATTAGATGGAAGATGTGCTGATGGAAGAATTTGCTAGATGGAAGAAGTCTTACTCCCTGTAATGGACTGAGCTATCTCATGTGTAGGATTTATGATGGGCTTACTGCAAAAATGAAGGGGCCTTTGCTTGTAGAGGATAAGTTTTGTAGCAAGACCTGAGATCAACCCTTTACTCTTGTACCCCTAAATGAATTCCTGCATTGTCTCTCAAATTTTAAGGGTTATCTCTTACAAAAAGGAATGCCCTGTTTCTAACATTTCCAGACAGTTCAAGGGTGTAGAGAAAACAAGCAGTTTTTTCTTTTCTTGCTGAAGATAGATACTGGTGAGAAAATGCAGAGCCAAATCTAGAAAAATTGTAGGAGTTATGAGAAACACTTAAAAATGGATGTAGGGAACCTAGGTTCCAAAAGTCTGAGGAATTTGCTTTAAATTATATCTTTTTTTGTTGGAGTTTTCTACAGAAAGGCAAAAAAACCCAAAGCATATAGAAATCTTTCAAATGCATTTGTGATGCAAAATTCAGTCCTGACACCTGTGAAAAGGTGGAAAATTTTTGAAAGCTCACCCACGCAGGTTGAGGCGGAGGAGGGGAAAAGGATGATGATTTCTTCGTGGAAGTGTGATCAGTATTTTGTTTCTCAAATGTAATAAAAAGTGCCACAGTACATCCTTTTAATTAGAAATGAACGTTCATTTAATATTTACCTTTTGGAACAGCACACTGAAAATTCATCTATGTGTAAGGCAAGTTTTTACACAAAGCAAATGGTCTGCAACAGAAAGAACATTATCCTAAAAAAAAATAAAATCAAAATTCATGTTAATCCACTGCTGCTTTAGTATCTTTTAGTGCTGTTTATTTTTTCCTGAAATTGGCTAGAAAGTACATGGAAGATTTCTTACTGTTGCTGAGGGTTAGGGCCAATTTTGTCCACCATGGTTTAAGGAAAATGTGAGCTGATTTCAGAGATTTGACTCTCCATCCATGCTTTTATGTGATTTTCATGTGATTTTTGTGAGCTCTTTCATTCTCCTACCAAATGTCCTAAGTCAGTGACTGACTTGCTTCAGGTGTAAGTTCATGTTATACACCTGAAATCTATGTGTATCCCAGTTTTCATGGGTTATTTTGGTATCTTTTTGTTAGCCAAGTGAGATGCCAGTTAGTTAGCATCAGCTGCTGCTTCTGTAAGTGCTGTCTGTTACAGTGGGGACATGTTTTGTGGCTTTAATTTTATTGGAGTCAGGGGTTCATGGCTTGATGCCTAAGATTGACATAGGTCAAAAATCCTGATAAGCTTTGATGATTTCAGTATTATGTATTTATCTCAAGCTGTTTCAAAGGGTAGTTTGTGATTTATCCAAAGTGTGAACATAGTGTCAGCAATGTATGGCTCCACATATATATGCTGCAAGGAAACAATGTGCCAAGTGTTATTCTTGCAGTAGCAGACCTGCAAGATGTTGTTTTGGCAGATCCCTTTGTGAGGGCTTCTGGTGAAATTTGCAATGGTTTGTGTTTGTGTGTTTACCTGCAAATAATATACTTGACTTTATCTTGATCTCTCTTCTCCTCTCTCCTTGTCCATCTCTGTGTTGGAGTAGTGGTAGGTCATAAATAAGAGGGTAAGTGTCATTGAGATTGTTCCTGTTCCTTTGAATGGTATTTTCTCCAAATCACTTCCGATTGCTGACTTTTATTGTTCCCATCCTGATAGGCCTGGCCGGAATCATACAGCTCTAGCTTTGCAGTATTTTCAATGCAATTGCAGGTTTTTTATTTTCTTTCACCAGTTGTAGACCAAAATTATTATTCCCTTTGCACCTCAGTAAGAGCTATTTTGATACCTCCGAAGTTTTTTTGCATAGGGGTTTCTTTGCTGGTAAAAGGAACAAACACATTACATTATAGCCAGTATGCTTTCTGTATTACAGCAATGCTCTAGCATCAGTTGAGTGATATAGCATAATTATAGACACGACAGGGGATATCATTCAGCTTCAGCCTCCCTGTACAGTCACCTGAGAGGTAGAGATGGCTAAAAAAGATGCTGTAAGTCACCTCCTGGAGAAGCCTACCTGTCCCAAAACACGTTAGTATAACTTGAAACCAACACAGTGTAGTGCAAACTCCTTACATCCTAGCTCTGTGTTCAGCCTCTCTGATAGTGGAGATAAGCAATGACTGAATGCATCATTGCAAGGGGTCTCTGAGTATCTCCTGTGGCTATGTCTATGAGTTAATCTCCCTTAAATTTAATTTTGAAAAATTCAGAATATCAGACTATGACTGTATCATTACTCTTCTTGTTCTCTGTGAATTTTGGTGCCAATCTACAGTCCTGGATATATTTTCATTGAGCGTATTGCAGGATTTACCCAGTAATGTGGTAACTTCTACCAAATCCCTCTACATTTACATATTGTGAGTTTGTAAAGTTGTCTGTCTGCTGGCAGGAAGATTTTGCATGATTTTAATTTGGTTGGAAACAGCTTTCTAAGCAACAATTCCTTACAGAGTGATAAAGGATGATCTTCTGGACTGAATATAAGTCTTTTAAGCTCTTCTCCTGACTTTCTGCTTATGGCTTCCTTTGACAAACCCCAACCTTTCTGTGTTGCTTGATTTTGATAAGGATGAGATAATCTGTTAGGGTTTGTATGGTATTCTTGTGACTTTAATTTTCATGCTTTCTAGCTTCAGAAAAATGTGTGTTTATATTAGTAGTATTAAACTAAATTTGTCTCATTAAGCCCAGCTTTTCTCTTGTTTTCCAAACTACAGCTTTAGCTAATTGCAGATAGAGGACAATAATTGCTTCTGAAATTATACTTTTCCTCTTTTTAATACCATTTTCTTCATGGTTTCTGGAAGAAATCCTTCCATTTTTTTTTCTTTGTTTGTTTGTTGTTTTGGTTTGGGTGTTCTTGACTTGAACTTTACCCTGGGCATGCACACAAGCAAGTACTTAATAGCCAGAGTAAAATGTGAACAATATTTCTGTACTGCAAGTGACAAATTGACTACAAAAATGCAATTAAGTTGAAAAACCAGAGACCTCAGAAGTTTAAGAACACCTGTTTGTTGTACCTTTGGCCACTTGCTTTTGATTTAGTGTTTTAATTACATTTTTATATATTCTCTTATTTGTTCAGACCTCTGGAATAAGGCAGGAGACATGGGAGAGAAGTCTTGTGTAGTGTAAGCATAGTACTGTGATGTATGTTCACCAAGGGATAAATGATGCATGTACATTTTTTCCTTAAAGTAGCCCTTGGATTTTGCAGTACTGTGTTTCTTAAAGTAGGTTTTCTCTCATTACCCAAGTTTCTTAGAAAATCAAACCAGAAATGCTATCAAATGAGCGTCATGAGCTCCATCAGATTTGGTTTATAATGGTAGTAACTGACATGCAGTGTTATCAAAGTAGCAGAAAGAGAACATGCATATACAGGGGCTTGCTGAGAGCAAAAAGAGGAGGGACTTGGGAACTTTTTGAGTGTAGGCTGTAACACATGCAGATAATCCCATTCTACATGTAAATGCCGGTTTTGATCCAGTCCACAAATCTTATCACAGCTGTTTCCATCATAAACAATCATTTTTTTCTTCCAGGCAATGCAGATGAAATTGTTCTTGTGTTTTTAGATGTCAAACTTGCAAGCCTGTACAAGAGTGAATTTTTTCAAAGCGTATTAATTACTACTGTAACTTGGACAAGCTTTTAGAGAGATAAGTATGACAGAGAGGAAGCCTGCCTCCTGAAGATGTCATGTCCTTGTGAGCATACCAAAGCATTGAAGCATGAAATACTTTGGTGTTGAGCACTGAAGATGTCAAGTTTGAGCATACCAAAGCACTTTAAGTAATTCATCTCTAGATGAGATGAGAAATTATTTTTTTTTTAATGATGGGAGTACCATTGGGTAAAACCTTCCTGAAAAGATGGAAGTGACCTGACTTAAAGGAAAATGCATCAATTTTAACACAGGGAAAAACTGGTAAATCCACAGCTCATGGTTTTAATCTTGGCATATTCACTCTTAACTACCCGAAATTCTTAAGAGAGGCAATACCATTGTCTTTGTATAAAATTAATTCACCCAAATTTCTCCTGGCAAGGTGACAAGCTGTGTTACAAAGGCTCTGTTACTTCTTGTGTTGATGTAGATGGCACAGTGATTGTTACTTAATTCTGTGGTTGCCCCTTTCAAAAGTACTGTGTTGATAATGACAATGATGATAACTCTGGAGAAGAGATTACGTGGGAAAGAAATGGGACAAGTGCCTTTCTGGGAGATTGTTTTAATTAAATGTCCATGAAAGTCAAAGGTTAAGTTTCCTGTTGACTTTTATAAGTCATGGACCAGTCACTGTAGTCACAATTGAGATACAGATTACTGCAAAAGCTCTACTGTTAAGAAGTGGCATTGAGATTGTGGAGGAGATAATAAAAATGTTTCTTGCAATTAGAGAGAGGCAGAGAGAATTGAGTCTTCTTCCAAAGTCAGTGTCTTTATGGGATGGAAATTGTTTTGGCATTCGGTGTTTACGCAGCTCTTGGGAAATGGGATATTTATGTACAGCTGAACAAGTAAGAGCAGCCCTGTGTTGCTACATTCCCCTTGTGCCATGTCATCTGAGAAGCAATTTTGCCATCTGCAAAGTTTGGAAAGGCATTTTTTAATGCTTACAGTATTTTTTTACAGTGATGCTGTTTTACTCATGCTGTGGTGATAAGGCACAAAGGCTGTGCTTTCCAAAGCTGGCCCTTACACTTTACCAGAGGCACAGTCTCACCCCCTTCTGCCTGCTTTAGATGCAACAGCTTACCAAAAAGGTGCTTGGTGCTGGCTAGCTATAATAAAGTGATTTCCAGTATTAGCCCTTCTCATTCTTCATGTTCCAGTGGACACAAAAAAGAACTTGCAAAAGCAGTCTGGTCCAAGTTGCTCCCGATCTGGTGTTTTTCATGGTCTGCTCTTGAAAGCCACAAAATTTTCAGAGCTCTGTTTGCACATGTGCAGCAAACAGTAACATGTATGGAAAATAGTGGTTTTCCAAAAATGGTGCAAAAGTGTACATTTAAAGTATGTGGGTTTTTTTTATATATATATATATATATATTTTTGAAGTACCTGTCCTTATTTTGTTTCCAGTTGCAACTTCTTTGAAAGACTTGTGAGCATACGTTAATGGCTTATGAAGATAACAAAAGGGATTACTTGTGAAAAAAGTGGGTATTGTAAGTGTTAATAATTATGGCTGTCATCACAACCTTTTCACGCTTGAGCATATGTTAGGAGTAGGTATATGTGCAAAGCTAGTTAATTTTCCAGTAATGTTCTGTATTGGCTGTTATTATTTCTCTTACAGCACACATCTCATCCATGATCTCTGATTTTTCTGTTACTGTGGTCCACAATCGTAGAATCATAGAATAGTTAGGGTGGGAAAGGACCTTAAGATCATCTAGTTCCAACCTCTCTGCCATGGACAGGGACACCTCCCACTAAACCATGTCACCCAAGGCTATGTCCAACCCGGCCTTGAACACCGCCAGCGATAGAGCATTCACAGCTTCCCTGGGCAACCCATTCCAGTGCCTCAACACCCTTACATTAAAGAATTTCTTCCTCATATCCAGTCTACACTTCCCCTGTTTAAGTTTGAACCCGTAACCCCTTGTCCTCTCACTACAGTCCAGTCATGGGTTCAGCAGTGTCATGGGTTCAGCAGCAGCAGTAGTCTTTCCCCTTTAAGTAGTAGCTGGTGTAGCACTGTGTTTTGGATTTTCGGCTTGGGAACAGTGCTGATAATATAGTTATGGCTTAGAATGTTTAGGCTGGCAGGGGACTTTCTGAGTTTTGTGCCAGGGAGGAGGGGAAGCTTGGAGGAGGCTGGGAGGAAGCAGAAACAGGACACCTGACCCAAACTGACCAAAGAAGTATTCCATGCTACAGCACGTCATGTCTGGGATGTAGAAATGGAGAGCAGGGACCTGGAAGTGTGGGGGGTGCAGTGCATGGTCAGGCTTGGTATCAGGTCAAGATTTGTTGTGTTCTCTTTCCTTGTATTTCTCTTGTGTTATAACTGGTGGTAGCAGTAGTGATTTGAGTTATACTTTATTTACTAAATTGTTCTTAACCTGTGAGAGTTGCATTCTTTTGATTCTCCTCCCCATCCCGTGGGACTGGGGAAGAAAGAGGGAGGAGTGAGTGAGCAGAACTGTTTGAGGGCCTTAATCCACGACAAGTCCCTCATGAAGAGTCCCTCTCCAGCATCCCTTTAGGTCCCCTTCAAATACTGGAAGGCTGCTCTGAAGTCTCCACACAGCCTTCTCTTCTCCAGGCTGAGCAGCCCAAACTTTTTCATCCTATCTTCAAGTTTAATCTTGTGATTCTGCATTCCAAGTCTGTGGTTAGGGATATAAAAATGCTATTCTTCTAATTCTGTGCTTGCTCTTCCATGTGCAATAATTAGAGATGAAAAGGTACAGATTGTTGGGCTAAGGAGCATCTTAAATTACTCCCACCTATGGTTGTGTAGGAAAAAGATAATGTGTGCATTTCTGCATAGTGAGGGGAGAATATTCCAAGTCTGATTTGTTACTTTTGGTGTCCAAAGGTGAATTTAAGGAGTGTAAGGCTTTTCAGAAGAGATTTTGCTTTGGTTTTTGGGTGGTTGAGTTTTTTTGGTTTTGTTTGTTTGTTTTTTCTTTAATGACTGGGCAGTAAACTGGAGCTTGAAATACAATGACCTGTTACCTACTATGTTACAGTCCCCCATTTAATTAAATGAATACTTCATCTTTCCTGTTTCTTAGATCTCTGTCTATAAAACTGACACAAGGATCTCCCATCTCAGCCTTATAAAAGCAGCAGATGTGTGAGGTAAACATGAAGCATGGTTTTATCAGACAGTTACGTGGGCCATGTCAGTGTCTAGCATGTAGCTACATGGATGTAGTTGGGGGTTATTGTTTTGAGAGTCTGCCTAAGCCTGGGGACATGTGTAAGCAAAATCAAGAACGACGGTTATTTGAAGAGGTATTGAGTTGGGTGAACATGAAGTGGTTTCTCGTGGCAAGGGGTGAGGGCATTTCTCCGATCTGAGCATCCATCTTGATGTATTTCAAAGACTTGACGAAAATACTGGGAACATTGTGTCTCCTTAAAAATATATTGCAACAAGCTTTTTTTTAATGAGTGAATTTATATAGTTTGATTGCAGTTGCCCGTATAATTACTTTGAAGAGAAAATGAGGTAGGTAGGTAAGCTATTAAAAATATAGGAGGAGTGAGGTTATTTTCAGCTTCCTAGTTTTCATTACCTGGGGACTCTACTACATGTCTTGATGTTACATTGTAGAGTAAAATTGTGTAGGTTTTAACAGTTAGCATTGTGGTACAGGCTCTGTTGAAATGACAACATGATTTGTACTTCTAAATTAAAGTACCAATTTATTCTTTGTGGCAAGGGGAAAAAAACGCACCAGAAAAATAATAGAAATAGAAGTCTCTTTACGAGTAACAGCCTTAAGTAGATGGGATGATCAGAGGACTGAAGCACCTCCTCTATGAGCATAGGATGATAGAGTTGGGGCTGTTCAGCTTGGAGAAGAGAAGGCTGCGTGAAGACCTCATAGCAGCCTTCCAATATCTGAAGGGGGTCTATAGGGATGCTGGGGAGTGTCTCTTCATGAGGAACTGTAGTGAGAGGACAAGGGGTAATGGGTTCAAACTTAAAG
>JASSUY010013781.1:0-37673 GCA_032466535.1 Forpus xanthops
CCCTGATGTTAAAAATTAAGCAGTCCTCCCCCCCCAGCCGCATTTTTCACAAAGCAATTTAAATTTGCCTAACCGTTGTCTTTTTATAAGAATTCTTCTGTGAAGTATGATGCAATACAGTACTACAGAGCCAGAAAGTACATGGCTGTTCTGGAAAAGATATTTGATTTCAAGGCCAAGTCCTTTTCTCCCAAGGTAGGCATAATTTGCACACTCTCCAGAACCAGTGGAGCTAAGCACATGTTTCAGCAGGGAAAGGGCAAATTTTATTTAAAGTAACAATATAACAATAAGAAATATTCCTAAATGCAAATAATACCTTTATTTTAACAAGTTTATGTTTAAAAAAAATACAAAACCCCCAATGACCACAAAAAAAAACCAACCCCATATGGTCATCATGTTTAAACTTACAAGATGGAAGAACTTTCTCCACTTGTTTTTGCCATTGTTTTTAATACACATAGTGTCTTTCAACCTGCCCTAGGTTATTCAGATGTTTAAAGATCAATGTGCCAGATGATACATACTCCAAAGCACTTTCCTGAAGTAGGATTTATTTTACTGATTCAGGAAAAAGTGAGGATTCAGGTCAATCAGGTGGTGAAGCTGCCAAGCTTAGGTGCTATATACAGCCATGGGAGAGACAAAGGCTCTCTCAAAGCTGCCAACTTCACCTTCTATACTGGAGGCATCTCTCTTTTTCTATAAATGAAAGTGGGAGCCATGGGAAAGCAGTTGCTAGGTTTGGTGCCTGGATTACTCATCTAGGGTTGTGTTATGCATAATCCTCTTGGTCTTGTTTTAAAAATAAAAGTTGTCTCTTATTTCTGCTAATTCCAGTAAAACAGAGCATGCTCACTTTTTGTACCTAATTAGGCAACTCTGCTTACATTTCCAGGAATAATACTTGTTAACTGCTATTGCAAAGCATTAAAGAACAGACAAGATTAGTAAAAGTCTTGCCTATCTGTAAGCAGCAGGACATCCACCATCGTGTTCAAGTTTGCATGTTCTAAACATCCTTTTTTAAGCATAACACAGGCCAAAATCTTCAACCATCACCTGCTGAACTCAGCAAATATATCCCCATTGCCAGAAAAAGGCTTTTGCTGTACGGGTGGCTGCTTAACACAGTTCAATCATCAGATGCACCCTCCCACTCCTAATATTTCACTTGGAAAAAAAGCCCACTTGATACAAGAAAATGGCAAGAAAAGCAGAAGTAACCATTGTAGATATCATGTTAATAAATGTTTCCTGTGTTTAATTCTTCTCATTTATTCAAGTTGAAAATTTCAAGACTTAGACTTCGAGTCCTAGTCCCTGTCAAAGTGGTCACTGTCTGGAGGCAAAGCTCCATTTATATTTATTTCAGCTCTAAAGTAATGCATTTCAGCAAAATCCTGAAGGAACAAAATTGTTAACATTGCTGTAAAACTTTCTGGACCAGCCTTGGAGCCACAAAATCTGAAGGGGGAAAGTTGAAATAGACCAAAAGAATGAATCCCTCTGGGAAGCATGTGAGAATGCCTTGGTAGCCCTGAGGGTGCCTAATGCCATCCTTTACAGCTCATTCACAGCCTACAATCTTCAGATTTCCTCTCTTTTTCTCATTAAAAATTCTCCACGCAATCAAAATTGCCCTATTCAGGTACATGTTGTTAGGCTGTATCTGTAATAAAAAGGAACTGAGGCAAAGAGCACCAAATCATGCAAACATATTTACCCTGCAATGCCTGTAGTGAAGAGATACCCCACATCACCAGAAATGAGTCTTTCAGGTGCCAATCACTGGCTGTGTAACCATAGCAGAGAACTGTGGGCATATTTTACTGTGACTGGACTGCAGCAAGCTGTCAGGTGGCACTGGGTTTTGTCCCACTTGCTCCTTACCAGCTCTGAATTTCTTTGTCTTCTGTTAACAGGACTATGAGATAAAATCTTGCAGCTCTTGTAACTGGGCAGTGAAAAACCTATATACTCTGACTTTGTTCAGAGTCCTCAAGTCATCCTGTGACTGTATAAGAACATGGGCAATTTGTCATTTTAATTATTAAGTGAAAGGAGTATAGTGTGTTTTGTGGGATTTATAGCATTCCCATAGCAGTAGTCTGCAACACTGAACACTACAACATGTCTACAGGCATTTTACCTTCTCATGGATATATACAAATACCTTATTATCAAAGATGCTTTTGTATGATGTTCTCTTGTATGTGGCATGTTTCATACCATCCCCCACCTAAAAGCACTACTGGTGGCCTTGCTATAAGCTGTGCAGATGTTTCTACCACATTGTTGCAGCTTTATATTTGCAAAAGCCTTCTTAGAACAGATGTTCTTTCTCTGTGTATATACCATACTTCCTACTGCAAACACTTTTACAACACAAACAGCAGATTGCCTTTCTTCTGTCATTCAGATCAAGAAAGAGTAAATGTCTCATCCTAATGATGTTGGGTTTTTTTCCAAGGTGCTTAATGTCTTTCCTTCCCTTATTACTTGTCCCGATTTCTTCAGGTATTTGTCAGGCTATCTCTTAGCTTTAGTCTGAAGAGTCTCTCTAAAAATATCCTCTTCCTGAATCTCCTTTACTGCTTTCACCCTCTTTGAACCCCTTCCACTGTATCCACCTCCTTTTATAAAAGCCGCTCTGCCTTCTGCTCAAAGAGGACCTAATTTAAATGACAATGTCTTTTCTTGGGTAAGACACAGTATAAAAATTGGTGAATATAATTCCTGCAAATTGTGGAATAGAAGCCAATAATCCAACAATGACAGCTCAAAGATTTTAGTTCTTTGAGGAGCCAAAGGCATGTCATGACTTTATCAAGAGAAAAGGATTTTTGAAAGGTTTGTGTTGGCTGAATTTTGCAAAAACACTATCTGAACACACCGATCCCTCTGATTTTTAATCAAGTGCCTGATTTTAAGTGTTATCATTTGTACAGGGTCTTATAAAATTATGACAACATTGCATTGATCTTTGGCCTCTTTCACAATGATTTTGATTACTTTCAGAGAATACTTTGTCTATGACTATGTCTGATTAAAAATTACCTGTTCCTGTGCTTTTAGCATCACTCTTTTATAAGACATTTGTCAGTATTATAAATGTCAATAAGAAGATATGTTTCACAGCAATTGCAAAAAAAGTAACAATTGCCATTGACTAATAAGTCACGAAGAGAAAGTGCTGTGGAGATCTTGGCTGTCACAGCCATTTTGCTTTGAATGTTTGATCTGGACTGTTTAGAGGTACCTGAAGTATCCTTATAACAACTTGCACAGTACCGATATGACAGCATGCTGAGAGCAGCTTCTTTGCATCTCTCCCAGCTGCAAACTCATGGAAGATGTCACTCTTGTGCTCTGTAATCTCCTGAAACACTAACTCCATCAGACTCCTAATACCTATCATAAAAATCCCACCCTTTGGTCCTTTACCATAATTCCCATAAAATCCTTTAAAATCTCCCTATTATATCTAGCTTTTCAGTTGACCATGCTGCTCCATTTTACTCACATTGTTTTTCTCTGCATCCTTTCTGCTGTAGTTCTTTTCCATTTAAACACTGCTGAAAAATACTCTGCCTCCTCATTGTATTTCTTTCAGTTCTCATATTACAACTTCTCTCTTACTCCTTGCACAGATGGACTAAATAGCTATTTGGCCTTCTCAGTTCCAGCTTCATGGATACAACATTAGATGGCTGGCACCTACTATGCAGGTAGTCTTCGCAGGTTTTGCAGCTAAAAGCTGTACATACAAATGGTGGTCATACAGTTTGAAAATTATCTTAGGCTCCACTGACAGTAAAATAAGATTATAGTAATTTTGGATAAAAGAATGAAATTACAATAGGTTAAAACCACCACTACAGGTTTCATGAAAAGATCAGTAATTCACTTTTTTGCCCTTCTTTAACCACTGCAAAATTCATAATCAATTTCTATTTGTGTGGAAATTGTTGATTTTTACTTCTGGTAATCTATGAAACTTTGCTTAGAATTACTTTGGAAACAGTGATTTTTGACGCAATGTTTTATAATTTTCAGGTTTTTTTCTTGTTCACAATTGTAATCTAGCTGTTCTTTAGAAGTGGTTATATATCAGTGAAATAGTAATAAAGTCTAGCTGTAAAATTTTCTCTCCCAGAAATTTTTATAAACCAGTTCTATTACCTCTTATTAATGTATTACAAATACAATCCACACTACGCCCATCTACTTTAAGATTATGACCTTGTAAAATGTGCATGGCCTTTTAAAAGACCTTGTGTTTCAAAAGGCTGGGCTACAGTCTTATCAGTTCTTGGAGTTTTACTATGAATGTTGCTGTTCATTTGATGCTTTTCCTCAAAATTCTGAATACAACTGAAAAAGAAGTATTTCTATATCTAATTCAAAGGCAAATATTTATAAGGAGGAATTAGAAGGCATGCATACAAAAACCTGTAAAGGGGTTATTGATTTTCTTTCTTTACAATCACATGATTTGTAACTTATTTGAGTTTTGCAGACAAGTTCAACTCATGAGTTTTGGGGGGAGGTGGGGGTTCTTGTGGATGCTGTTTTGTTTTGTTTTGAAACTGTTGAGGCTGACAGCAATGGCTTATCTAACATTATTACTGCCTTATTATTGTGCCATGAAAAGTCATGCAACTTATTTGAAAGGCAGAATGAATCTGCAAAATAGCTCAGAGGAGCTCCCAGCACCATTTAACCTAATACTCCCCAAAGCTAAGTATTAACACTAGTTAAAATTCTTTTAAGTAACAGTAGTTGGTAAAAGGATGTATGAAAATTGAGGAAAAATATATTTCTCTTTCCACAATGGCCATACAGTTCATTAGCACCCACCATGGGCTTGCTCAGTTCCTTCCCTAGATATCCTGTGTGGGCTGCTGCACTGAGGAGTAACACATGAGTACAGGTCTTCAATTACTACTCAGCTGGATCATGGCTTGAGATGATTCTCCACGCTGATATTACCAACATAACTGTAGGTTTCCCACCAGGTAAGGCAGTTTGACTGAGCTAAACATATAATACGGACTTCTACATGCGAAAATTAGTCTTTGGCAAAAACTACATAGTTGCTACTTTCAGGAAAATGCAGTGACATTCCACAGGAGGGTCATCATAATACAGTTAGCATTTAACTACTATTTCTGAAGGCTCGGGTAGATGTCACCACTTGTTAACATTTAAGAGCAAAGGTATAACTGTCTTTAGCCTTTTTCTCCCCATGAAGAAAAAGAAATAGTCAGATGGCACAAGTCTTATATTTAAAACAGTAGTTATATTTCACTGACAATAAAGAAAGCCCCATTTATCTCATAACTTGGAGTTTCTAAGTTGTTGCTGATGTCACCAATATTACAGAGGTTTCTACTGCTTCTTCAGAAAAATATGCTTTTATGGAAGTATGTGGAGGAAAGTGACAAAATCTCACATTTTCTTAGCTAGAGTACCTTCTAAGCCATAATCATCCACCATATCAGTTTTGTCAACTAGAATAGACTGAGCCTCATCTCCTTTGTATAGTTCTTCATTTCTTACTCCAGATCCTGTTTCACTAAGAGATGGGCGTTCTTGTATTTTTCAGAAGGAAGACAATAGATAATATCCTATTTGCTGTGTACTACATCCACATAAAACTGGAGAAAACAATTTACTTATATGGAATAAAATTGCATTTATCAAAAAATCCAGACTAAGTAACAGGACCTACTACATATCAAGATCTTCAACTTGCTGAAATATAGTAATGGGATTAATAAATTGGAAATATTTCATAATTATGGCCAACATGTAGGGCACCAATATTAAGAATTAAAAGTTCTGCAGTGACACCATAAGCTCTATGAAATCACACAACTTAGTCTCCAGATTTTATTATTTTTATTATTTATTAATAATTATTATTTTGAAAATATTACATGAAGACAATAAATATATATTGAAATACTAGTGCAAGAAAATGTCATGTACTTTCAGTATCACTGTGCTTAATTTTCTTACTAACTTAGGAAAATTTAAGCTTAAAGGAATGAACAGATATTGCATGCAACTACCCAACCTAGTAAACTGTTTTATCTGGATAAGGCTTTTTTGTTTCTTTGGGTATTTGCGGCTTTGGTTTTTTCTTTTTTTTTTTTTTTTTTTTTTTGTTTGTTTTATTTGGTTGGTTTGGGTTTTGTTTTTTTTTTTTTGAAAGCTAGAAGGATACGGAGCTTCTACCTAAAGCAGAAATGCTACAAAACTCATTAGCCACAGCAAAATTAAATTACTGCTCTCCAGATAATCCTAAATTATTATCCATGAATCTTTGTACTGCAGTGCTCCACATCTATTTTCTTCTCACACATATTACTTCTGCCTTTGGACTGCTGTTTGGTGCCTTTTAGAAAGTCCATGGCTGAATCACTGAATGAGCATAATCCCTGTGATAAAAGATTGAGATAATTTTTATTTCCCAGCCCCAGCTGCATGAAATGTTTCTTTTTTAGTCCTTTGCTAAACAGGGGACCAATGTTTCCCGTATCTCCTATTCCAGACAGTTATTCATACCTGCATGAAAAGACTTCAGTCCTTGCCTACAGTCAAGCAGTTCAGAGCACAGCTAAAGAGGGAAAGTGGTGAGATGGCATTTTTTTGAGCAACCCAATTATAGTGGGTACTAACTGCAGGGATCCAAATGACCAGAATGATCCAAATGAGCAGAAACTGCAGCCACAGCAGAGCACCAGGAAGTCTTGCCTGTGCTCCTTTTACTAATACGGCAGAGGTTAGGAGAAATTCAAAGGTCTTCTTAGGAGGTGAGACCAGTGATCTAATTGCCCTTGATGTCTTCCAGTTCTCTGAGATCTCTGGCATCTCCACTGCTCTCGGAGTTTCACTCTGCAGAACTAAAGCTTCAAGGACTTTCCCTAAGAAATTACAGGAGTATCTTTCCATCCTTCTCAAAACATGAGAGAACTGTGAGAAGATAATGGAGGATTTACATAAATTCATGCTTTGGCCTCATTCTTTCCTGCAAAGTGGGCCAGCTACAACACCACACGAAGGCAACTTCTGAGGTCTAGTCTATAACCAAAAGTGAGGTAGCTTGCTCAGTCAGAAACACTGCAACACTTCCAAGCTAGATGCTTTCTATGTGATCAGAGATACAAGTGGGAATAACATTTGTGTTAGAGTTTGCAGTTAACTTTGCTTTACTGTCCCAAATTCTTCCACTCACCTTCACCACTTTTTTAACCAAATGTGTAGATACCCAAAAAATATTTTTTCAAAATATTTTTATTTAAATTTGAAAATGGCTTATTATAAAAATGTCCATTGTATTAATTTCCTTTTGCTTGAGCAAAAAGCTAAGAAGAATATTTGGTTTTCACAAAACAGAGTTGGGAAAACCAGTCAAATTTCAGACCAGCAGCAGCTGAGCACCTAAAGGCAGTCTCACAACACACCATCTGATTAATTTGGAACCAATCCAGATAGTTTTCAGAGAGTACACACTGAACTATCTTCAGCCATGAGAACAGAAAAGTGAAGGGAGAGGAAGCTTTCAAAGAAAATAATAAGTGAAAAGAATTGATCAGAAAATCTTTTCTCTGTAAAATGTGATAAATCAAACCAAACCTAGCCTGTGAAGGGGAAAAAGCTAATTTTGACAAATCTCAGTAATTATCACTTTAAAATATTTTCAAATTTCCTTTTTATTATTTTAGCTGGGATAGGGTCAGGAAAGGCTTCTCAAAACTCTTGTTTGCCATTGCTATCTCAAGGCTGTATGGCTTTGAAAAACATGAAGAAAGAATAACTCCATAAATGCACAAGTGCCACAGAAGGCGACTTTTACATCTCTTTCACTACACTTCCCTGTGACATCACGCAGAGTAAAATATCAGACATTTACATTAACTGACTGGTAGAGACCACTTGCATCCACAAAGATGGTCCCAAATGAGGTAATGGCAACAGAAGGCTTCAGGCACCTTCTGCTCGAAGACCTACTACTCACCACTGTTAGCAACAAAATCCTAGGTTATATAAATGCCTCCATCAAGCAGAGACACTAAACCAAATATTTCACAGAAGTGGAAGATCTTGCAGAGTTTCTTTTTGAGGTCTCTGCAAAAAAGAACACATCGGTCCATCTCCACTTCTCACTGAGAATGATTGTGCCTGAAGTGGTGCTAAACCATCTGTGCCAGGCGGCACCCCTGGAGTTTATTGTCATAGTGCTAGAGAACATATTTTGGTCCATATTGCACCAAACCAAGATGGCAGATTGTTTTTGAGTGTCTCACAAAATGGCTTCTGTACATAATCCCAGCTTTTTTTCCCACTTTCTGTCTGCAAAAGCTATGCTGTATGTCATAACATCAATAAACTTGGTACATCACCAGAAAGCCACAGTTCCCAATCTTTGTTTCACGTGCAACATGTTGCCCACAAGACTTTCTAATATTGTTTGTGGATACAGTAAATTAAAAACTTAGAACCAAGGCCAACAGAGAGTGTAAACCTGTCCGCAAAATGCAAGTTGCTCAGTATTGTTCCTCATGGGATCACTGTTCCAGAGTAATGTGCAAATATTCTCAGCAAATCATAGCTTAAATATCAATTTGTTTGCCAAGTAATTCTCCCAACTCCCTGCTTACAGCCATGAGAAAATATTTTATTTATTAATTATTATTTGTAATTTGGGAAAACAAATGGCTATATTCCCAGTCAGTCAACTCTCCTATCCACATATGTGCATTCCAGGATTGCAGGCTTTACCACTGGCTTAGAGAGACATTTTTTTTTTTTTCCCTGGGATCCTTCATTAAAACATTAGGAGCACATTACTGCTTAGCAGGTGCACACACCCCATAGCCAAATGTTACTTGTTAACCGTGGTGCGACATTATATGGCTATAAATGTCTAGGTATTAATCATATGTTTTGATTTGTATCCAAAATGTGATTTGTGCACCTGATTTCTAAGACTCTATGTTATGCTAATAGGGAAGACTTGAAGGAATTCAGCTCACACAAGCAGCTGAATCTCTCTCTGCCAGGTAGTGGGTGCAGCTGTGAGCAGATAGGGCAGTCCTGGAAGAGCTACTAGAATCAACCACATCAACAGCAGGGGAGGAAAAGGACAGTCATCTTCGGCAGATTCAACAAAATTCTTTCCCTTACTGAGGAAAAAAAAAATATAAGGACAGTTTACAACAGGGTCCTGAGGGTGAGAAAAAATAAAAGCAAACAACCATCCCAGACCCAGTCTCCTTTTAAGTAAGAGGACAGAGATGCTCCTGCTAGAAGCAAAGGTCTACCATTCTATTCAGAGCCTGGCATGTCAATAATATAGGTGTCTGTTGGTACTTATACAATAATTTATACATGATCCCAAGAGGGGACATAGCAAAGGCTGGCAGAAGGTCCATTGTTCGGTTTCACTAATTCTTTCTGGAGTGTTATTTTTTCTATTAAACCTCCCCTGTCTTGCTGTGGGGGTCAACACTAGAAATTCTGTTGTCATTGCTATACCACCTTGTAGAGTGTGACCCCTTGAAACTTCTGAGTTGCTTAGCTATGCTGATCAAAACACATATTATAGATCACAAATTAAGCGCACCATCTCACATGGGACATGTGCATATGAGGGAAGAGCACTAAACAAAGCTACAGACAAGGAAAGGGAGAAAGCCCATAGAATGATGTTGGCTTTCCAAGCAACTGTGGTTTGATTGTCTTCTCTAACTTCAGGAGGAAGTACCATGTGATCTGACCTGTAGCTAAGCTTAGGAACAGATGAGGGTACCTAGAAGGATTTTTGTAAAACCCTCCCTTCTTCAGACTTCTTTTGAACTTCCTAATTCATACTTTGCCCTAGAGGACTGTATTGTCAAGGTCATTCATGAAAACTGGTGAAAGCAGTGCTTCCATCCCACTTGCACATACGAGTTGGTATGCTACTGGTAGCTGAACCCCAAATCAAGAGAGAAAAAAAAGCATAAGATTCCACCCCAAAAGGAATAGCTGTGACAATGCACTTTTGAAACATATGAAAAAGAATGAAATCCACTCTCTCGCAGAGATATCCAAAGACAATTCCACCTCACTCTGTAAAGTCTCTTAACTTTCCAAAGGAGTCACTGTATCACTATATTTTTCACCTTCCCCTGGCACACAGAATCCTATCTGCTGATACTGATTTTATGTTCGCCTCACAAACTCAATGACATGCTTAGCTTTCTTATACAAGGCAGGAACACTGTTGCTGTCTTGAGAGATTACTCAGGAGAAGGCATAACATACATAAGATACGTTACGTCCTTCAACCTTGACTTTTACCTTCCTCACTCTGACATTCACTTTCTTCTGTATTTTTCAAATCCAGTTAAGCAAATCACAATAATCAATTATAGTCTATGAATTTTTTTGTCTTTGACCTCCTTTCTGTGTATATGCTGCTTCCTATTAGCTAATGCCACACAATTAATTTCTTCTTAATATTCTTTTTGTGCTCAACAAGTGGTTATAGCTGTGGCCAACCCATCTTTTCAATGTAAACCTTCTTGCTCTAACATGGGGATGAAATCACTACAGATCTATTATTTCTCGGAACAGGATATTTCATTTGCATAAAATATTCTGCACTTGACACAGTGCCAGGAAGAAACACCTAATGTCCATTCTTCATTACTCTCTTGTTGTGGCCTTAGGAACAGAAGGAATCGCCATGTTTGACTCACAACTATCACTCACAAGTTCCTCACTTCTTAATCCCATCTCTGATTTACACCCATGACTCTTTGAGAGCCCTGTCAAGGCAGTGACCAAGATAATGGACAAAAGGGAATTTCTTACATGATGTAATTTCACATTAAACAGGATGGTTCACAGGTTGTAATAGGAGGTCATCAGCAGATATTATAACCCCTAAATTGGTTGGGAAAAAAAAATGGCTATTTGAATCAAAACTTAAATAAATGTCTATATGAGCCAAAGTAGCTGAAAGGAAGTGTCTCCCTGTGTGTCAGTGACATGCCTTGTGTTATAACCTCAAAGGAAGGCAGATCCCATCCTTGTTCATTTTCACGACATTAGGATTTACTGGCAAGGAATGGCACTAACACTGTCTTCAATTGTACAATATCTCTTCTTACTTTTAAGTTGGATGGCTATATTCCAAAATAAAAAAAAAAAAAAAAATTATATAAATGTCATTAGTCCAATGGGAATGCAGAAAATGTACATTTTGGAGACAGATCAACCTGTTAAGCAAGAAAAGGAGACCAAAAAGAAATTAATTAATTGAATGGATTTAAGGGTCCCTCATTTGTTATTAATAAAGTACTGAAGAAGAAAGTACTCATGAGACACAGTCATTCACCTTGGATAAGTATGCAAAAGTAAAATTCTCCCCACTGAAGACAGCTATCAAGACACCTTTTGCACAGCTTTATATATTGAATTATGGATGTTACAATATCTGGCAGACTCAGCATTGTCTGTGTATACTTTGCCTAAGGATTAATTTCATTTAAAGAAAAAAAACAAAACAATGAGGTGCATTTGAGAGAACAGAGATGATTTAACACATTGTATAGCATTTAGTTACTAATGGACTTTTAGTTATTCCAAAGATAACCAAGACCATAAAGGGGTTTAGTAATTTTTAACATTATTTTTATGTGCTTCAAAGGCAATCAGTCTTTTAAAGTTATTTGTATATTTCTCCATATTAGAGAGGTGTATGCATCTGAGAATGTTACACAATTACACATGCATGCTACCTTCTGCTTTTATGGGCAATAGTGCCCTGTGGTAGTGACAACCAGTGTTCATCTTTTCTTATTCAGAAATTAAATATCTTCTGATACAGCTCTTCTTTTTATGTTCTTTGTGCTTCATAGGTATTTTCTGTTATTTCTAGTATTCTGGTGGGGTTTTTTTTACCTATTGCCAAATATTACCAAAATGAATTCTATTGTAGCCATTTTATGGTGTAGTCAAAGCCTGTTTCTGCATGATGGTGTCCATCTGCAAGACCCTCAAGTCCGCTCTCTGAAAAATACAAAAGTTATAATTTATTACCTTGCTAAAAAGTACTGCAGTTACTTGAAACTGCTAGGGGATGAAATCCACTCTTGAACATGAGGCCAGCACAAGGCCTAAGAAGTGCTTAAGCTCATTTTGAGGATATAAGTGTGATTGAAGTGGTTGCACAGGACTGGTGCTAGTAGTCTGCACAGGAAAGAAGCTGGCCCTATGTGAACACTTCAGAAAATCATGCCAGGTTCTGATTTTCCTCAGCTTTCAGCAAATACACTAATAATTCTATTGAGCCCTTGCAGTCATAATACAGCATAGGACTGTTTCACTTCATCTAAGTAATCGCAGAAGAGTAGAAACACTCTAGATTATGGCAGACGCTCAAGTCATCAGAAATACCTCCTAATAATTTTAGGGTCATGACTATTGAAAAGGAAATAAACCCTCAAGGCAATTTTAGAGAAAGGAAAGAAGGAGTAGGTTCATATAATCCAATTCTAGTAAAGCTTTAAAGACACCTATGCATTTTGCCTTTGCTTGAAACCAGATCTCCCAAATATCCCCACATTGACATGTGGTTAGATTGGTTAGGACCAAGCCTGATAGTCTAGAAAAGTACTTTTTTGTCAATGTGCAAGCCCTGGTAGTATTATGTTGCAAAATGTAGAAAGAGAAGTCGGGGAAGAGGTTTTTTTCCAGCACGGAAAAATCTCAGCAGCTTCACTGCATCTGTTTACTGCTTTATTCCTGAAATTCTAAAACATTGGCAGCTTTAAAGAAGGGCCAGATAGTATTGGAAGAGATCCTGAATAGTCAGTACTAGTTAAGTGAGATCAGTCAGGCCGCAAAGCCTTGCCAGAATTGCTCCTCCCTCAGAAATTTTTGAATCTATATTTAAACATCCGTGATCGGGCAGCAGGAGACATGATAGGGCTGACAGCAATGGAAGAAGGGCAAGGAGGAAATTAGGACTTCCAACAGAAGGGGGGGTGGGACAGTACTTCTAGAAAATCTGGGCTTTTTGGACATAATTGTCTGGCAGTGTGTAGGTATTACTAAAACCCAGGATTATTTCCAACACTACATCATCATATCCACTACTGCTGCCTGCCAGTGTGTTAGTAGTAAATCTGAAGAGCCAGGAAAATAAGCGGAGCCTGTCTGCCTACAATGAGGGTCTGGCCTCCACTCCGTAGCAGTCAATGCCTTTCTCAGAGAATTAAATTATCTGCTAAGTATCTAAAATATTCCTGAGAGAATAAATGATCTTTGCTTAATTTCTGGGGGTAGAAGGTGGAAGAAGAGTGAGATTCGAAGAGGAAAACAGCTAGAGGTGTAAATGGAAGGTAGAGCACTCCTGGAAATGGAAGGCCTGGTTGGCATCTCTATGCTTAGCTTCACCAGAAGCCAGTCTTAACCTGGCAGTGCTACACACTTTGTGGTTTTCTTTCTCGCCCTGGCATAATAAAGCTGCTCTAGGACTTGGGAGAAAGTCTTTTCACTTGTTTCTTTCTGAGACTGCCACATACTACATTGAGACCTCAGGGGTGGAAAACCAGATCTCCTCATCCAGCCCTAGAGAGAATTGCCTGTAGGAAGAATGCTCAGGAAGAGAAGGAAGCAACAGACAAATATAACCTCTGGTGTTTTATTTTTTAAAGAAGAGCTTTGCAGAAGAGAAAACCAAGCTCAGACAGAAGGCAAGTCCACAGGCTTGTCAGTTCAGACAGGAGATCCACTACTTTCTGAAGTCTGGCTTTTGATCAAACCATTCTCTTATATTTAACAAGAAGTATTTTGTCATCTGACCATGAGCTCTTTATTGTGTAGGAGCATCATAGGTGGAAAGAAAGCCTACTCTTTGCATTTCAGCTGACTTTTATGGTAAACTGCTAATTCGGTGTTGTGTTAAATCTCTTGACCTTTTTTTTAAGCAATGTCTGTGCTCCTGTTTTCTGGCTGAGGCTAAAATTTTGAGTCCTTAAATACAAAGTATAATTACTATTTCGAGCATAACCAATCCAAGCGGCAAGAGGAATTCTCTTATAAAGAAATCCCTATACATTTTAATGTTTACTAGCAGATGGTGGGCATAAGCCACTGTTATGATGAGAGAGATTGGAAGTTCATTAAAGTCCAGTTGGGGCTGTTGTGCAGGGCAAGTGGGATCATACTGTGACATCATTCGACGCAACAGCTAACTCTCTAACATGCTAGCTGTAGGTGCTGGTTACTGCAGGTGACACATTCTGATCCAAGTGGTTACCTTCCTAGAGCCCAGTTAACATGATAGAGGCTTGTGTTTTAAAACCATCAATGCTTGATCCACTATTTTTGGCTGGGATAAAGATCATTTTCTTCACACTAGTGGGTATGGTGCTTCTTTTGTATTTATAAGAAGAGTGTTGATTACACACTATGTTCTTCCAGAAGCCCATTACCTCCTTCAGTTTCCAGGCTCAGTTTGTTCCCATTCTTTTTCATCTGTTGGCACACTGAGATCCTCTTTCATCTGAAACAGCTTTTCTCCCATATTGGTGTTTCTCCTCCCTCACACAGGAAATAATTTAATTTCTTGATCTCTATTTAAAGGACAAGCAAGCCAAGCTCTTCTAACTTTCCTTCATTGCATGTGCTTTGCGTGCGTCTGATCATCCTGGTAGCCATCCTCTGAACTCTGTATTCATTTTTCTTAACCATGAGAGACTACAAATACATTCAGGACTCTGGGTGAAGTTGTCTGCCTACATACCCCTATGAAAGCTAATAAAAAAATACATGCAGGATTTTTTTACCTCAGTAAAAATCATAGCACTGAAAAATCAGTTCTTTCATGTTTCTTCTTCTTGGTATGGCTGATTTTTTTCTATGTGAATGATGCCACGCATAAGAAAAAAAGTAGATGACTAAAACCTGGAACTACAAGGAAGGTTTTTAATAAGTATTTTGCTTGGTAAAATTGCAGTGGATATTAGCTAACAGTTATACTTCCTCATAGAAAAAAAAAAAAAGTTTTGAATAAGCTTAAAATAGAACTTTCCACTGAGACCATGTTATTCAAAGAACAGAGCAGGATTCTTAGGAATTTTGTAACTCATCAGAGAAGAGACTCACAGTAAAGTTAGGAGATAAGTGGCTTCAGGAGAATGAAGGCTTCCTGCCAGTTCCCTGCAATAGAAACCTAATAAAGCCTTTTTTGAGGGATCTCTATCAACAGACCTAAAGATAAATACAATTTTCAGAGAAAAGCACTAACACATCCTGTAGATGTGTGGACAGTTATTCAGCCCCTTAGCACGTCATGTTATCATTTGTTAGTATGCTACCATACATGAACAGGAAAATTTTTACCTCTCTTACAAACCTCAGTTTTTCAAAATGTTTCAAACTCACTTCAAGAACAAATCCAAGAACCTCTCAACTCCTGCATTAAAAAAAAAAATAAAACAACTAAACAAACAACAAACCAGCAAAACCCAACAATAAAGCAACAAACCTCTCACAACCTACACCTACCCCACATCTCCCAGCTGAAACATTCATCCAAGAGGTGGTTGAGCTGGTTCTAGACCCTATTTTTACTTAGCGTACTGCAAGAACAAGGAACCAAGGAACCACTTGTCTACCTTATCCAGGGAGGCCACACAGCACCTTCTCAGCAACCATGTCCCCCCAAAAACAGAGCATTGCAGCTTGAGGCTGTCTTCTGATCCAGGGAAGGTAATTAAAATCCTGATTTCATTCAGCTACAGCAGTGGCTCAAGTAAGGTCTCTCACTTCCAGGTTCAGCCTATGGATACTAGAACAAGAGGCTCCTAGAGTTGTTGCTCACTTTAAAATGAAGTTCTGAAGCCAGGAAACTTTGCCTAACACCACTTTCTTGAAGTAGCTATGCTTTCTGCCTCCAAAATTGTGTTTTCAGTGAAACAGCATTTTTCAATTGAAGTATTTTAATTGAAAGAGCTAGTCAGCTTTGGGGAGTATGTTGAACAATGGACAGTGCCTCCCATTTGGAATAAGCTAAAGGACCAACACATTGCATGCTTACAAACTGAAAGGAAGTTTCCAGCTGCATTTTATTTTCAGGAACTCTTTCATTCCTTCCTGGACTTCTCCAGCTGATCCACAAAAATCATTGGCTTTAGCAGAAGCCAGGGAAGTTCACTATTCTCAGCGCCAGATTTCACTACCTTAAAAACTGACAGACTCTTGCTCTAGACAAAGCTCTGTTTCTTTTATAAGCTGGGCTCCCTTTGCTACCCCTCTTCATTTGGGACAGCCCTGGATCTCCTCCAGCTGGCCACTTTTCCTGTCTGGTTAATGCAAGAGGAGAGACTATGGCTTTGCCTGCACCTTTTCACATTCAATGTTCCTTTTTTTCCCTTGAACAATTCTGCCTGGGTGTTGCATGAGCTGTATAAGATTGCAGTTGCCCTGAAAAGCCCTGGTCACCACAACTGTCAATCACTACAACTTCTCTTTGTAGCATTTGTTGCAACTGTTATTCCTAAATCCTCATTTATTTCTGCAGCCCACAAACTTGATGATAGCATTAGCACTGGTGTTCTCTCTAGTTTAATACCTTTTCAGCCTGAACAGTTTCTCTGTAGAAATAGACTCTCACAATCTTCTGAGGATGTGCTTGATGCATGCTACTAATGCTTAGGGGTTAAGACTTTGTGGCAAACACCTGCCAAGTCAGCTCCCAGAGCTACTTACATAAATATGCTTTTGTTCTTAGAGTATGTTACACCAGGTTTCATAAAAGCACCCATGTACAGCTATAAAAGATTTAAAAGATATAAATAATAACCTAGGAGTCATTTAAAGTTAGGATCAGCAAATTTCAAGGAAGGGATCAACCAACTTTGGTAATTTAACAACTGTTTAAAATACATTAGCAATATCTGGTTTAATCTTATTGTAATTTATAAGCTACGAGGTTTTGTAAGAAAAAAAGCCACAGTAATATAGGAACATAAGAAATTAAGTAAAAGCTTACACATGAGGTTTTTAAAGAGAAAGCCTATCATTTTAACAGGATTGCTAAAAGCACATGAACATACACATAAACGAATGAGCATGCTAAAATATGTCTAAAAGCATTTCAAATAACTGCAGAGGGGTGGCTTGAAAAGGAGCAGATATATTTAATTTACCCTTTTCTATTCTGTGCAGCAGTATTAACAAAGAGCAGGTACTCAGAATTAGCACATAGACATTTTTCATGCTCAAAAAAAAAAAAGGATCAAGTAAGTCCATAGTATCCCCAGTCAAGGAAGACATGTAAGGAAGTGATTCATTGTGTGCATACCTAATGTCTCCTTGCATGTGTACCTCATTATATTGTGTCTGGGGGTTCAGCACTTTTTCCAGCTTTTCTCATATACTTTATTGCCGCTAAGAGTTTGGTGTATGTGATACTGTGTCTCTGCAAGAACCTGACGTGAGAGCTGTTCAGCCTCCTATCTGAACTTGAGCAGAACCAATTGTTTAGTGAGACTAAAACTGTTTATCATAACAAAAATGGTGTAAGGAAGCTTCTGGCAACAAAGCAAAGAGTACATACACCAGGTTCTTCCCACTGAGGTTAATTTGAAATCCGCCTGGAACTCTTGAAAGCTAAAGCCCTCATTAGGAAAGTGACTGGGGGTAATGGAAAGCACAGCTGGCCTTTTGCTCCAGGAAGGACTCACCTGAATCAGAAAAGCCACATGAGACAGGGCTGGTACCAGAGAGGAAGAATTGGGTACTGTGATAGGTGCCATACTTTCATGTGCTCCTGGGTGCCATGGGGTTAGGTGCGTCCAACAGAACCTGGGCATGACCCTGTGCCCTGTGTCTGCTACACAGCACAGCCTTTTCTTAGCAGTGACAGCCAACATGACATGGACCTGCTAGCATGCCTTCTGCTTTGAGAAGTGGTTTCATAGATGAGCATATATTTTCATTGTTAATTTCCAAATGTTGCCAGTGTAAAACAAAGTACAGCCTCTTTGCACTGGAACCAAACTAGGATAA
The DNA here is from genome assembly GCA_032466535.1 of Forpus xanthops. Taxonomy (NCBI): domain Eukaryota; kingdom Metazoa; phylum Chordata; class Aves; order Psittaciformes; family Psittacidae; genus Forpus; species Forpus xanthops. The sequence goes on from JASSUY010013781.1 coordinate 18,085, forward strand.
ACTAGTTTAAGGAGGATTGTTACGCACTGGAAAGTGTTTCATTAATGTCTTTCTCTTGCTTCTTCCCTTACCTCTGAGCAAGAAAACTAACTGAAATCTAAAGCATATAAGATACTCAGGGCAAAAATTATGATTTTCAGTTTCAAACTGTTTAAAAATCACTTTCCATTCTTGCAGGGCTTTATTTTACAAAATATGCTGAAACTAAATCTATTATTTTAATGTTCTGTTTAGCATTTAGGTAATCAAAGAGTAAACATCAGGAATCATGAAATCTAGACCTGCTTCTCTTTTGTGACTTTGAATAAATATTTTTTTTTTTTACTCTCTGATTTCTTTTCCTGTTTTACCCTCCATCTATTAAGACAAAGTTCTCTAAGGTAGGAGGCTTTCTGCACTCCATTGACCCATTCATGGCTATGGTTGCCAAGCCTTACTAAAACACAAGAGGTTAATTTGTTTTCTGTGGATAATAATACCAGCAAGTTAATACAGACCTGTCATTACACAAATAGATTTGAGCCTACACAAGAGGAATATTGATATTAAGGGAAAGACTTGCCTTGTATTATAGATTTCTCATGAAAAAAAAAAAAAAAAAGAATCTTCATAGAACTTTGCGGAGTTCTAGTGCTGCAGCAATATAAAATATCTTTTGCTTAAACTCAAAAAACACAAAGATGCAGCAGTGAAACTATGTTATTAACAGTCTTGCAATGTCAGTAAGAATAGAAGACAGTAGAGAAAGTAATATAGAGTGCAAAACTAGCAGTGCACATTTAACATTTTTTAAACTTACAGACTTGCTGGGGAATAAAATATTTGTGAAAGGAGGCTGCTAATAGCTTTGGCTTTTGTGGGACTCAAACTGCTGGGAATAACTCAGGATTAGCCCCTGGAGTTCAGGGAGACACAGAACAAGTTGCCTAACAGAGCTCTGCCAGTGTACTTCAAGCACGACCTGGAAAAACCCTTGCAGTTTTTGTCCTGATTCTCTCTGGAGCAGAGTCTGCCAATTGTACCAGACTACAAGGTAGTTTAATGATGTGGACAAACTGGCATTATATTTCTCCTGTGCCCGTCTGGGAAAATCTGGAAATCATACATTGCAGTACCTTTCAGTGGTTCTTCAAACAGAGTAGGGAGCTTTCCAAGGTGTAGAGCAAGTTGCCAGAGGTTCAGCAACAAGACAAAACCTTGAAGCCTGTTATTGACCTGCACATATAAGAGAAATGATCCTTTATAAATGAATTAGAAAAATCAGAAAAATTGCTCTTCTTTTTTTTTTTTTTTATATATATATATTTAGAATATCATTACAGAAAAAGTATCTTCACAAGACGCATGCATAGCCTAACAAGACCACAAGCATAAGAACGGACTTACTTCAGCTCACAGATACTGAAGTTTCTCAAATAGAATATAAAGGAGATGATTCAAATAGAAACTGAAATCTGTACTTCCACTCTTGCATCCACTGTTTTCTACTCTTGCCCATATATCACTTGATTACCCTTACCATTCCCAGAGACTACAATGTGTCCTTTCCCAAACACACACACCTGCCTTCTCAGGGCTCTGTCCCTGCTTCATACTTCCTCCTCTCTGACCATAACTCCTTATCACTGGAGCAGCAAAATTTTTGCTTTGCTAAGATTTGACTGGCCTCTACACAAAACCCTTTGTTTTGCAATCTCAAGTACAAACCTCATTTTATCATTAGTTCTGCTGCTTTCTATGAGAACACTACTACACAGGACTTGGAAATGTGTGGAGGGATTCATGTATGATAATGCTGACATTCAACTCTATGAACTGTCTAAAGACAGTGTCCAAACACTACGCCAATGATTAATCAGCTGCACAATCACACAGAAATATTAGATGTGCTGCTCTACTCACCAAAATCTTTTATTGTATAGTCAAAGGTTATTTGGAATTTATTCATCCTCATCAGGCAGGAGCTCACTATTATTAAACAAAATTCAACCTGGATGTTGGTAAGTCTATGCAATGAACATGGAGTGTTTAGGTTCAAAAAAATACTCAAAAGTAACTTTGGAATGTAGATTTAGGGAAGATTGCATCAGTCTTTTAAATTAGTATCCCACAGTCACAAGCATTCTATAGGTGTGTAGTCCAGAAGGCTCACAAGCACATCTATTCCTCCTGCCCCTATACACCACACATCTTACTGTGTTCTAAAACATCTGAAAAAGGCCAGTAGTCAGAGCCATAAATTGCTGTGGGAATGTTGCCATTATGATGGATCCCTACGATGGCACAAAATTTTCTCTTCTACTCTTTCTTCAGATAGTGGCTTTAAAACTTAAGCATATATCTTCACCTCATGGAAAGGAAAGAAATGGAAGTCAGACAAATACTGGGATTACACTGAAAAGGTAGACTAGAGTAAAGCCATCTTCCATGAAAACTGTCAACAGGAAGAACTGTCATATCTTTTCTTAGTATTAGTTATACATGTCTTACATGAAACAATATATGCACTCCGTGAAAAATGTGCATTTCCAAAATATAAAAATTAACTCCCTTTATTTACTGATCATAGAATCGTAAAATCATAGAATAGTTAGGGTTAGAAAAGACCTGAAGATCCTCTAGTTCCAACCCCCCTGCCATGGGCAGGGACACCTCACAACTGATCTCTGAAAGGAAGTTATAAGTACATCTGGTCTTATGATTATGCATGGCATATCTCAAGCAATTTCTGAATTTTTATAAAGCACAAAGGCTGTTTATTCACTGAAAGGCAGGAGCATTTCACAGTCCAAGCTCCCTCAGCACCCAGAGCTCTTACAATGCTCATGCAGCTGTGCTTCTTTCCCAGTCTAGCTGGGAAATGCACACATGGTACTAGTGGTCTAGTCCAGTGCTGAGTGCGCAGTCCCACAAGTTACATGCAGCCAAATACAGGGAAACCTGTGAAAATGTTGAGTTTTGAAGCCCCACACTGTGTCTGAACCTACATGCTTGTACTTCTAGCTTCTTTAGGCTTGTGTAGTACTTAAACCCACAGTTATGTAAGGCAACACTTTGAATGAGAAAAGAGAATGTCACTGCCATATAATGATAACCTTTAACAACATTGTTTTTCATTCTTGCCACAGATCAGACCAGAAACTGGTAGGACACAAATGTTTCAGTGATTGCATAAATAGCTGGTTACCCAAATGGTAAAACTTACATAGTCTTTAAAAAGCTCTACAGTTGCCATCAGTTTTTTTTTTTTCTTCCACAGCCTTGATATTCATATAATCATAGAATCATATAATATTTAGGGTTGCAAAGGACCTTAAGATCATCTAGTTCCAACCCTCCGGCCATGGGGCCATGGGACACCTCCCACTGAACCATGCCATACAAGGCTCTGTCCAACCCGGCCTTGAAAAATTCAATGCACTCCAAGGCAGATAATTTGGCTTCAGCAAGAAATTAATCTTCAAGCCACCAGTTCAAACCTTGGTGACAATGAGGAGCTCAAAAACAATATATGAAATAAGATACTGGTCTTGTTCATTTTCTTATTTGTGAAGTATTATATATCATAAAACCATTAGGAAAATCCATGTTAAATTATCACACTAATGGTACTGTAAGAATAAATGCTGAAGATTCAGGGATTCTTTAGCCACTTGGAAAGTGCCTATAGAAAAGGGGCAACACAGTAACAAAAATGTTTCTGTACTGAGGGTACTTCCATCTCATGAATAAGAAAGAGTCAGAAGTCGGACACATTGTGCCCACCTCTCTGTCTTTACACAAAATGTAATTCTTTCTTTGTAAAATGAAGTTAAATTTTTGGCTTTATTGTATTTTTAATTCATGTCTAGTAATTTACCATCAGGAAATAGGTACTTCTACCTTAATGCTTAATGTGTTAATTCTAAGACTCATAGACTATTACTTTAGCAATAACATTTTTGTAGTGCTTCATTTTAGCTAAAAAAAAAAAAAAAAATAAAACAATTTGATATGCTAAGTTTTGAAATACCAGAGTTGTTTGAATAGCTTGCCTCTAAGTTATTTCAGTCTCTCTTCTCTATGTATTGTAGTTGGTCATCCACACATTCCCAAGCTTCAAAAATACTTCAGGAAATATATATAGGGTCATAGAATCAAAACAGCTCAACTCTGTTTAGTTAGCAACAATTTGCTCACTTTACCCTCACCATAGGGAAAGCCATGGTACTAAAAGCTAATAACATAGAGGCTATTTACATGGACAGCAAGCTGGAAACCAGAAAATTGCACATACATGAAAAGTTTGTTTTTCCTGGGGTCTAACATTAAAACTCAGCTATTTTTTTTTTTTTTTTTTTTTCTCTCCCCTTTCATAGAATCATAGAGTCATGGAATAGTTAGGGTTGGAAAGGACCTTAAGATCATCTAGTTCCAACCCCCCTGATAGGGGTAGTGACACCTCCTACTAAACCATGTCCCCCCAAGGCTATGTCCAACCCGGCCTTGAACACCAGCAGAAATGGAGCTTTCACAACTTCCCTGAACAACCCATTCCAGTGCCTCACCACCCTCACAGTAAAGAATTTTTTTCCTCATAACCAATCTAAACTTCCCCTGTTCAAGTTTGAACTCATTACCCCTTGTCCTCTCACTACGGTCTCGCATGAAGAGACCCTCCCCAGCATCCCTATAGGCCCTGTTCAGATATTGGAAGGCTGTTATGAGGTCTCCATGCAGCCTTCTCTTCTCCAGGTTGAACAGCCCCAACTCTCTCATTCTATCTTCATACAGGAGGTACTCCAATCCCCTGATCTTCCTTGTGGCCCTCCTTTGCACTTGTTCCAACAGTTCCGTGTCCTTTTTCTGTTTAGGACACCAGAACTGTACACAATACTCCAAGTGAGGTCTCTCGAGAGCAGAGTAGAGGAGCAGGATCACCTCCCTCATTCTGCTGGTCATACTCTTTTTGATGCAGCCCAGGATAAAAGCCCAGTGGAAAACAGGCTTTTACTGCGAAAGCAATCCGAACAGATATCTTCAAAACCTTAATAGGCAACGTGGATTGACCTCAGTTCATCTTCATGGAGCTTAGGACAAATTGATCAATTTAATTCCTGAATAATAATCATTAGAATGTTGATTTTACCTTCCTAAGATTAGTACATTAAAAAGCCTGTATTCAGGAATGCTAATGCAATACAGTTCTTCACACACACAGACAGACTTGCAAGAAACCAAATATGTTCTTTATATAGACAAGCTTTAACTTATTCTGGATAATGAGGATTTACTTATTCTTCTTTTGTAAAAAAAAAAAAAAAACAAAAAATTAAAAAAAAAAAAAGAAAAGAAAAACGGAAATAAACCATAAATAAATATGAGAAGAATTCGGGAGGGAAAGACTTTATTTAGCATTTAGATTCTTGAGGTTAGGCATTAAGATTCTATGGATGCAAAAACCACAATCCAAACTTTACCTATTTGAATCAAGCCCATGGAATAAAGAAGGCAAGAAAGGATTCATATGTCAGAGGAGGCATTTCAAATGGGAAAATCAGAAAATTAAACCACCATCTAATTATTTCATACAGGCTGTAAGTTGCCTAGTAAGACTGCAGTGGAATATACTGATCAAGTAATACTTTGCAAATAAGCCATAAATGGCACTTCTTGATTCTCCAAGAGTCAAGCATTCTGGCAGAGTATACTTTTGGTATGTATCTGTTCAATTTATTGAATGTTATGATTGACTGAATGTTATTGACTGATATGATTGGAGTTTCCCAGGTGGATGAAGGCTCAGCAGTCCAGATGCTTAGCCATATCTAGGTAGGCACCATTCCCATAATCACGCTCCCTAGTAGCCATTTTCTTCATTGGGAAAATCTTTCTCTTCTGCAGTGGATTCTGGCCGATCTCCCTCAGCATCTTAAAGAAAGAGGAGCAGAAGCAATTGCTCTGGTTTGGCATCAGCTAGAGCATCTGCCCCTCTGACTGTTCAGCAAATGAGGAAAGTTAAATACTATGCCTCTCAGTTTACTGAGGAAATTCTTTATTCCCTTCTGCATCCCTTTCTTAGTTTCTTCCATTTCTTTTGTTATCAATTTTTTTTCCATTCTTCCTTGCAACATTTTGCATTCTGACTTCTCTGAATGTATGTTACTAACATGAATATTGCTTATGTCTTCTCATTCATCATCACTTGGCATCTGTCTCTCCTGGAAACTAACTATAACAGCTTTAATATCAGTTGTTTTTCTGCACTGTTTTTATAAAAAAAGCTTAATTCTTCCACACTTCTTTTTAGAAGTTTGTGGTTCTGATTCACCCATAAACCTGTTTTCCTCTGGAACAAACATAAGCTCTGAGGAGACCCTCAAGGTCAGTGCAATCTGATGAATTCTCTTTAAACCAGTCACTCCAAGATGGGTTTGTAACTGGCCTTTATCCTGGTTTTTTTTAGACTTCCCACAGACAGATCACAGAGATGATGACTAGGTTTGTCATAAAACTCACAAATGAGTTATAACCCATCTAGGGTCACTTACCTTCTCTTGTTTATAAAAAAAGTTTAAGAAATCTTGTTAGGTTGCCTTTTTGCTTATGGGAAATGGAACTGTCTACCCTCAGTCTCTGAATCAATTCAAGCTCATAGCAATAGTGTCCAAAAACTTCCAGCAGTCTGATGGTGTGTGTTAAATCAGTTTGTGGTGTCAGTCTAGGCTTTGTGAAACAAACAAGTGCCCACATTACATAAAGCAAATAAATATAACATTAATGGATGTTTGATGAGATTAAAGTTTGAATGGACACAGAGATTAAAATAGCTTGTAAAGTTATCCTTCCAGGCTAGACAAATAAGGCTAAGGCATGAAAAAGCTGGGAGTGTAACTAGCCTTGCTAAAGTTATCGGTTGCATTAGAGGACTTTAGAAGACTCCAGTCTACGGCGCCTTTGGCCTTAGTACCTTTCACAATTAATTTTACTGTGAAAATTTCTCTGGAGAAAGGTACACTAAGTACTTATAGTTTGATGGTTTGCTATGAGCACTGTTGCATTCTGTGCACATGTACATTTCTATTGTTTAAGTGTTCTTTTGTTTCCCATTACCAAGGGCATCTTCCTTGTCTGGAGTGCCTTCTCTCTTTTATCTCTTCAGTACTGTTGGTATTTTATATAATGCCATAAACTTTTTATTACTTGAAAAAACCTATCGTGCATTAAAAATGAAGAAAAATGAACAGGTTAGCATTAAAGAACCTGCCAGTTAACCAAAATGCTTTACACCTGGAATTATTCATGGGGAATATAGAAAAAAGTGATTACAACTGAGGCAAAGTTTTAGATTTATTATTTATATTCTAATTAAAGCCTGGAAAAATATTTTTTATATAAACTGTGCTAGTACAATTTGTATTGTGATTAAAATGGCTTAAAATATTTTTTTTCTTATTGCCCATCTTTAAATGTCAATGTTACTGTCCAAAATAGCTAAGTTTGGCATAGCACAATTGGCATGTTTCAGTCCAGCACTCCAGGGAGTGTGATCTGAAGCTGTCAATGCTCCATCAAAGACTGACTTTGATCACCTGGTGAACAACCTATGAAGTGATTCCAAACTTACTCCTTTCTCAGCCCAGGTTTCTCTGAGGATGTTAAGGGAACAGAAAAATTATGCTCCGTCCATGCACATAATTCCATCAGTTGGTGTTTGGCAGAGGTGCTGGGTACATCTAACTTTTTCTGTGCCTTGGGTCATACACTGTCAGAGTTCCCTCACGACTATGTACAAACACAACATTGCTATTATATAGCAGTGATATTGCCAGACATAAAGCTATGCAACTGGCAGCTAAACCTATCACACTGAGTTCATTTTAGTCTTGCTTCCTTTATACTATCCCAGCATCTTATCAGATTGGTTTTTATATAGCTAAGTGTGCTATGTGTGTAGAATATGTGTGAAATTCAGAGCAGATAGGTTGGTCTTAGTCCTAAGTAATATACTTAGTGAAAAATGTCGAGAACCATTGATTTAGACAAATAGACTCCAAAGTGACATTTGTATTTTGCTATCATTACTATAAATACTTTGTCTTTTTTAGGAAAAGCTTTTCCTGGATATTCTAAGAGGATCAGTCAGAGTGCTTTTGACCTTTTACTGTACACTACTCCATTAACATCCTGTGGAGAAATTCTCCTTATACATGTAATTGATGCATTTTATGAGACACAAATCAAAATAGATAGTCAAAAAATAGATAGTATGGAACTCAGAAAGAACTGCCTGCCTGAGTATTTCGTTGGCATATTGCCTATAGTTGATAGTGTCAACTCAACATATGGCCCTTCAAAGGCACTGATGAATCCTTTTATGGGAATAAAGTCAGACTTGTCTGTGAGGTGTTTAAAGCTTCAAAGCAGTCCAACAAATTAAGCAAGTTGTAGCTCTAGCGAGGAAGAAACCTTACAGGCCTTTATGCAAATAGTCCAGCTTTCTACCACAGCTATTTTGTAATGATTTCCACAGACCAGTGTGAATAGTCTTGCACAAGACCAGAGGATTGTTAAAATAGTTACTATTTAAACACAGCCACACTATGTCACAAGCTAATTTAGCTGGATGAGTACTAAACTTGAAAAAAGACAGTTTTTATGCTTATGCGGAAGCCATAGACGTATCCTCAAATTAGGGAGAACTTGAAACAGTGCAGAAAAGAAAGGATGGCAGAATTATGCAGTTAAAATTCTCATCTAACCTCCTGAACAAAATCCAATAACCACAGAGTGCCTGAAATTATATATTCAGTGTTCATATGTGGCAGAGATAGAGTAAAATAATTTGCACTAGTTTGGCTTTTCACATAGACATGCAAAATAAACACAGTCTCTATGCCAAGAAATGAAAGGGCTAGTGGCAGAAGACTAGGAAGACAGAGGCAGCCCTATAGCCTGTTCATCTGAATAAAGTAAAGGGAAGGGCACCTGACCCAAAGGGTATAGAAATGTCTGAAATAATGACCCAGGCTCCCTTTTTAATGTTGCTACTGTTAAAATTAAGCAAACACTTCTGTAAAAGGGTTTTCTTTCCATTATTTTTGCCACTGCTTATAGCGGTCCTCTCAGACAATGAATAAGACTTGAAGAAGGGCAATCTGGTGCACAAATGTTCTTGTTATCTTAAAGGGGTCAACAGTCAAAGGTGAAAAAAATTCATAGAGTAGTTATGATTAAAGGTAGGTTTTAAATGCTTTTGATAAAGGCTTGTAAAACAGCCAAAAGAGATCCTGCAATTTTAATGTTAAGTGGCTTTTGTATTGGAAAAATGCCCAAGGGCCATGTCTAGCACTATCGCTTACAAATGACTGATGGGAGATCAATACAGACAGAGTGGGGATGCAGCTTTGTCACTGGGATATGTAGTTAGTATGTGATTAGCCTTAAGTAGCATTGACTTGGATGTAGATGGGCAGTAAAGTACTTAGTATCCAGTCAGAATGATAGCCGTTTGTATACGAAAGTTAATGAAAGAAGAAAACGACATTATCATTAGGCACCCAAAGGAGCTTTCTACACCCATTTGGGGATTTTAAGAGATCAGCCTGACAATAGTCTGTGCAGATCTGCCAGCCCCAAAAGCATTAACTTTAAATTTGGTTTTCCTCTATGATAGCAACCCCCTAGGACTTGATAAACCACCTGGATAAGTTCTATGGGCGATTTTATTATAGGGGGGAAAGGAGGCTACTGTGCCTTTCTCAGAGGCAGAAAATCCTGTAAAATAACCAAAATAGAAGATAAAAAGCAGAGAGAGGAAATAAGGAGGTACTCTGAGGAAGGTAAGGTCATCTGGCACTGATAATATTTTGCACTAAATCTCCTCTATTCCTTAGTGGGGTGGTCATTATACTTAATCATATCTAAAAATATTTCACTGAGCATTTCACTTTTCTTTACCTTTTGTTCAGCTGCACTATTGGTAAGCAGGGAATTTAAGATGCATTTAATTGCATTCTTGATTAAGCATTTTTACCCAGGGACGTAGTAGAATTCCTATGACTGGAGATTTTTCAGATGTGACTGAATAGGGTGTTGAATGATCTCCTCTATCTCCCTTTCCCACAAAAGGTTGGACCAGATGATCTTTTGAGGTCCCTTCCAACATGGGCTGCTCTATGATTCTGTGATTTTGCTAAGCAAAGAAATAGTACCTTTGTATTTCCCAAACCCACACATAGAATCATAGAATAGTCAGGGTTGGAAAGGACCTTAAGATCACCTAGTTCCAACCGACACTCTCTCACTTTCAAAACACAGATTTAATGGGACCCATATTTTTAACCTACACATCTAAAATGCACCTCTACTTACCTTCCTGGAGGGGTTTGGGTCTCTTTTTCTTTCTTTTTTACAGAGAGCTCTGTATTATATTTCTGTTAAAGAGCAAAATAGCCAAAACTAGGTGTTATGAATCTCCCTTGATGTTGAATTATAAAACTCCCTCATTAGTTGCTCAGTAGAAGATATGATCACACTACCTAACAAAGCATACCTATGAAATGGAGAAGAAGTTAGTAATTTCAAGTATTTTAATTAATATTTACTCCTTTTTTACTACATGAAAAAGAATAAATCACTCTCTGAAAAAGGATCACCTACACTGTCTTCTCTGACCTACCATGCTACTCATAGTATTAAAAGGCTTGCCGCAATTTTAGTCACATGGTGTAAACTAAAATTATTTCATGGCTAGCCTGATGCTTCCAGGGCCATGGTGAAGCCACAAACCCATGGCCTAGGGCCATCACATGCCTTTTTAATGGACCCTCAGTACACAGTTAATTACAGGGAGAATTTGGGTATACAGCTGTCAGAAAGCACTGCAACACAGCACCAGTCAGAAAAGCTCCTCACTCAGCATCTCTGCTTTATTCAAACCTGGACAACCTTGCAGGATTCCCACTAGAAATGGAGATGACCCAGAACAGCCCAGAAGGCTTAATGTTGGACAGTGAATGCTTAAAATTTTGGGACATAATAACAAGATGCGTCTAAAATCATTACACCTCTTATTAACAAAAGATAGTGTATACATCATCATCTAATTAAAATTGGGCCAAAGTACTAATGGAGTCATAACCTGGGTCACTGACTCCCAAAGCATTTGTTCTTTTACTAAGCTAAAGTAGAATCTCTGCAATTCAGACAAGGCAAAATCCCTGTTATATGTAGTCCACCTTTTTTAACTGCCTGAACTCACTGCTGACTGAAGCCCTTCTGAAAGCACTGAACTGAGTTAGTAACTCAACCTCTAAAACTGTGGTTATTTCTTGTGGTTTGATTGCTCCTAAGTAAAATGTAAAAAACATATTTATGAATATTTACAAGAATGAGACACAATTTCTTCTGTATATAATAATACTTATATATAAAAAGACAAAGCAATCTATTCTTTAAAATACTTTGTACAATTTATCAAAACTGAATAATTTGCCCAGGAAAGATTTGGCTTCTTATGAAAAGAAGCATGGTTGTCCAGTTATTTTGCAATAGGAACACTAACATATTGGTGTCTTCTGGAGTGCTTTGTTAAATGTGCAGTCAGCTAACACTTAAGAGTAAATATACGGCCATAGATGAGGCTTTCAACTAGACATTTCCAGGTTCACAAGTCCCAGACCTGTCACACATTTCTTTTTTGACCCTGGACAAGATATTTAATCTCCCAGTCCCCCATCTATGTAACATCTAATATATTAGTTGCCTTTATTGCTATAGACTGCAGAACAAGAACAGTGTCCAATTACATATGCTCAGTGCTGGATATGCTGGAGATGTGTTGATAGCTGAGGCCTCAGAAAACTGCTCTAACAAAAAACAATCAGCAATTACTAATGGTGGTTTTGGCATGTTGCTTTTTGACTATATTTCTATAGTTGCAGACCCTCCTTACATGTAAAATCTGCTAGAACCTGCAAGGGTACGAGGGCAGGCGACACTCAACCAAAGATCTGCTTCCTTCTCTAGAGGTCTCTGGATGTATTTGAGAACCATGCTGGTATGACCTTCCAGAAATTCATGGCTTTGGAATAGTCCTGAAAATGTATACCTTTGACATAATGCAGAAGAATTATTAATTTGGCCCTCAATTTCCATGGAAAGTATTTAATTTGTTTGCATGGTCATATATTTACTATACCAAGACTTTGTTTCCTAGAAATACAACGCTTGCCAATGAGTTGTTTCTCTTGACTTGAGAAGCTAAGCGATGTCTAATATTGATCAGTGGTTCATACATTAATGGAAATGGCTAAATTGAAAAAGATCCTCTTTATATATACTGTGGCAAATTGTATCTGTTTGACTGGAAAGGGCAACCTTTTATTGAACTGCATAGTGGTTTGCTTTTAGTTGAGTTTATTCCTTTCTGCAAAGGATTTTCCCCTTTCTGAATTGTTCCACTAAAGAAGTGCTTTTTCTCTCTCTGCTGACCGCATTTAGTACATGCCTATCTTAATAACGACTCTCAATTTACCTTCAATCATCCCCATGGTGTAGGAAAAGCCAATTTGAGTTTCCTATGTCAATGAAGCACAATGTAATAGGGGACTAATTTATTCCTACTGACAACAGCCAGGACTTTATTATATCCTTTCCTAGTCCTTTTGCCTGGGCTGAGTCTAAAGCAGGTTTAACTTTACCTTTTTTTCATCAGGTGATACCCACTTCTGAAGTAGCATGGCCTTCCTCAGGCCTGGAAGATGTTGCCTCATGTTGTGCTTTAGATATCTTTCTACTGGAAGAATGGTACAAATTGGAAAATGTTGCACCAAAGACTCAGCTGGCTTCTTTGCAAGTCCAGATCTATCTGTGCCTGTCTATTTTACATCAGCATGGCTACATCATCAATGTCCTTCCTCTGCTTCCTTCCATTATACCAAAATGGTTTAACCCCAGTCAGCAACTAAGCCCCACATAGCCAATCACTCTCTCTTCTAGCAAGATGGGGGAGAAAGTCAGAAGAGAAGAAAGGGAGAAAACCCATGGGTTGAGATAAAGACAGTTTAATAGGTAAAATAAAAGCTGTGTGCACAAGCAAAGCAAAACAAGGAATTCATTCACCACTTCTCATGGGCAGGCAGATGTTCAGCCATCCCCAGGAATGCCAGGCTCCATCACACATAGCGGTCACTTCAGAAGACAAATAATGTCACTCTTAAGTCCCCTCGTTCCTTCTTCCCCCAGGTCTTTACGCTGAGCATGACATCATGTGGTATGGAATAACTCCTGGGTTAGTTGGGCTCAACTGTTCCAGCTGTTTCCCCTCCCGACTCCTTGTGTGCTCCCATCCCACTGGCAGGTGGGTTGCTGTGAGAGGCAGAAAAGGCCTTGGCTCTGTGTAATCACTGCTCAGCAGTAACTAAAACATCCCTGTGTTATCAACACTGTTTTCAGCACAAATCCAAACCACAGCACCATACTAGCTACTATAAAGAAAAATAACTCTATCCCAGCCAAAACCAGCACATATACTAACCAGTGTCAATAAGCTGGTTGACGTGAAGACACAAAGCAAACACTAAAGGACAGGGCTAAGGATAGCCCTTTATTTTGGCTGGGTGAGAGGGAGCCAGGTGAGCCTGACATTATACAATATCAATAGGAGATTTTTCAGTTTAAGAATCTTGCTTATTAAGGGACACCACAAATGGAGTTTGTGAAAATTAAGCTTAAGGTGAGCTGATAGAGCAGTTTTGTTGCTCAGGAAATTACTGGATTCTGCTTGGCATCAGTCATTGCCTCCCAGTCCCATCTTTCAAAGATCCCAACATTTTATATTTATTTACCAACACAGATTACATTGGCAGCCAGTCACTTCAAGCAATCTGCCTGGTCTGGTATAGCCAAGCATAAAAGGTTTTAACAAAGAAAAATAAAAGATCTGTTATTCCTATTCAAAAGTGACAGATATATCCTAAGCCAGCCAGCTTGGCGCTGAATTACATCGCACTTCAAAAAAACACAGCTCCTTATTTTATTAATATTTTCAATTGGACTAACTATTACGGAAAACAAATACTGGCAACACAGTATCTTTACTACAGCTAGATGAATCTGTCTCTAATACATTTTTTGACACAGCACAGGAATGTGATGAACTGAAATGAAGACATGTATCTCTGCTGTGGACAAGCTGTGTTGTCCTCATTTTGTTTTGATTCTAAATAAAAGCAGCAGAGGAAAAAGGTCCTACTGTGGATTTGGGCAAGAATAAAGCAGCACGAGGAAGTAGAAGGATGTCCTTTATTCTGCAGGATCTCTCATTTCCATAAAATTTCTACTTGGAATATTTGGTAAACTCCCATTAACACTCATTTTCTCTGTCCCATGCAGAATTGCTGCCTAGTCATCCCACAAAATAAACAAATAAGCAAGAATCATCAAGGTTCATAGTGGAGATGTATTTAAGAAAACATGTAATGGTGGACTTTCAAGGACACCTGACTTGTAAAAAGGGAAAAGTATTTAAGCACGGCATAGTGAAGGGTTCCAGCTTAGGGCAGGGACATCTTAATCGAGTTATTTAAAATATTCGCATTCAAATTCCCTATCAGTAAAAGGCGTTACTGATACATGCTAAATGAATGCTGTGGGGGTTAGTAAAGGAGCCAGTTTCTTGCCTTTGCACTTGCTGAGTGGCTTTGCAGACATCAGCAGAAGTTTTTCCCTTTCTAAGAAATATTTGGCTCACCACATGCATAGTGACTCAAATCCACAGAGCACTAAACTTCAAGCAGATCAAAATGACAGCCACTTCTTAGTGTGAAATGTGAGGTTTGTTGTACATTGTCAAACAGGGCTCATCTCACAGTCACATCTCATTACTCTTATAGGCTCTTTCCCAAAGCACTTCATCCTTTCCTGCTAGTAGGTACTGGCTCAGTTCAAAAGGTTTAACTGTTGTTTCCAAAGGATCCAGAAGAACAAGTCTTTACAAGGAAGAAGGCTGCAACTCCGTGATAAATCATGCATACCACTTGGTTGTGGGACTTGTGAAGTACAAAATTAAATTGTGTTCCCATTGGCCTGTGCTGACTCATAGAAATGTAATATGGGAATCATTGTTTTAATCAAGTCACACATTAGGTCTTTTTGTAAAGTAAAAACTAGGGTGGGTTGTACAGACTAGGAATAAATACTAAGGCAAAAAAAGAGTGGTCTGTGGAAATCAATCTCTCCTTTATATACTCCCAAATTATACTCATAAAGAAGAGGCCTCCAGCAGGTCTGTCAGTCACGATAAAGCTATCACTCTGAGATTTATTACAGGTTCTCTCCTTGTGTTTTCAATGCAAAACATCCTACAGGTGTGTTTGCATTACTACCAATGATATATGAAGATTAATTACATGTCTGAGTGCTGAAATTCATTGACATACATTCAGAGATTAAATTTGCAATTAAAGTCATGCCTTAAAAAAGGGGAACTATCTGGAAAAGTCAGAATGGGAATAAAACACTTTCAAGGATCAAAGAGTAATCACCATTTAACTCAGACATAGGAATGCAGCCTGAGCTTTTTCCCCAGCACATTAAGGAAGCTCTGTGCTTTGTGTTTGGTCTCTTCTGACAAAATCCAAATTCTACTGTTTTCACTTTGGCTTCCCCCCCAGAAGGATGTGTGTTTATACCAGAAGTCTCATTTCCTAAACAATTTGGGGTCCTTACCTCAGACAATAGCAGTCCCATGCTATTCAGTCTACACAGAGAGGCAGAACTGGGCATTTAGGCAAGGTAACTCAATTGTGGCTGTCAGTTTACAGTGTTAATTAGATTATTTTCCTCTGCTAGGAAAAACTGTATGCTGCTTAATTTCCTAGGATGGGAAATACTGCTCTTTTCCATGCTCTGGTCTCTTTCTCATTGACTCCTCAAAAGTAGGTAGTAACTGGAGTTTACTGTGTTGGGGAAAGGCTAGTAATTCTAAAGGGCGTTAAAAGCAACCACACATCTAAACTATTCTCAGGAACACAAAGGCTGTCACTGTCATGAGCTGCAGAGTAAACTTTCTTGGAAATGGGAAGTGTTTAAAGTCCACTTTTCCATGAACTTAGACACATAAAATTGTAATCAGCTACGCTGTAAAAAAAGCTGCTATGTGTTTTAAATTCACCATCTTGACTAACATCATCCAAATAAGTTACGGCAGTCCAAATGTATTGGTCCTGCCATGAGAACTGAAGGTAGACCAAGAAAGGATTTTGATTTACTACTTTTCAAGGTCTTAGATGAGCAAATATAGAGTACTGCTTTTTATTTATATTCTTGCAATTGATGTTAAAGTAGCACTTAGGCAATGAAGTGTATAGGTTGCAACTGAAAAAGGAAAACCATAATCCCTAAACACTGTATATCTTTGTCCATGTAAAAAAATGAAAAATCTAACCAATACAGTCCAAAGGGTCTGGATCTTATTCTGCACAAAATCAAACTTTCTGAGAGCTGACTCAGTGGTATGATAGAGATGGCATTACCCTGGTGAAAGAAGCAAAATGGGATCCACTGCAAAAGCAGATGTTTGCTTGTCTGACCACCTCCCTTCCCCTGCTTCCTTTAACCTCCCGCCAGGGTCTGCATGTTCTTAGATACTAAGTCCTCTCAACATTGCATAATTAAATTCCTTCCCCCCACTTCAAATAATCAGTAAATTTGTATCAGTAAGGAAAGATGCTCACAAAGTAAGTCAGAGACAAGAATGGAGGTCTGTGAGTTCATTATGAATGACATTTTAAAGCTGCAAAAAAGAAGGAAAATATGAGAGAAATGAAAAATCCTAATAAAAATCTCTATAGCTCAGCTGAGAGCTAGAAAATTTCGAGTTCTAATATTAATACATTTTTTTCTTTCTTTACCTTCAAAGCAGCAAGATCTATCACAGAAAAAAAAAAGGATATTTGACCCTTACATAAGATGGTAGAGTAGATTTTTTCCAACAGTATCAGCAGAAGACATTTTAAGATAGGACTACACAAGAGAGAAAAATTATGAATGAGCTTAAGGCATTTTCTGGATCATACTACATTCAGCACTTTTATATCTCTTAAGGTCTTTTCTTCCTGTGCAGCCACAGCTTGCTGCATTTTCAGTTTTCTTGCTTCTACTACCATCTGGAACTTGCTGCTATTACCCACTCTTGCCCAGGGTGCAACAGAAGTGTGACATTCTCTAAAATATAGAATTGTTTAGTTTTTCAACACAGCCTTTACTAATTTGGGAGTTACCTGGACACAACTGAAGTGTCAGGGTGCTTATGTGGTAGGCTGATGGTTTCCCTTTAGTGAGGAAAGTTTAAAGTCTTTAGAAACAATGGCTAAACCTAACAGGTAAGCAGAAAGGCATTTTCTGGCAGCAGCCAGTAAAGATTTCAAAGCCACATTTGTTAGGACAAAAACTGAACATGAAAATTGCTGATCAAAGCTTATTGTCACAGAACTACTGTCATTATTGACAAAACTCAGAACCAAAACAGACAGAGAACAGCTTTGTAAGACAAGATGACAGTCATTTGGCAGCTAATCCATGAAGTCAGAAGGTAAATCCAACTGGCTAAATCTTGTTATTTGTGGGTTAAAATGGCATAACAAAAGATATGAACTCTTATTGAATACAAAGGGTAGATTTTGATCCTTCAAAATGGATTATGAAAAAAATCCAGATCTTATTCAGTAAAACAGTCCTCTGTGCCTAAATTATAGTGCACATTTTCATGTCAAAAGCCAAGTTTTTGCAAGTGTGAACCCAGCAAATACAAGCTTTGTCCGTAATAGAGTTTGTTTGTCAGGGTTAAAGGGAGAACAGAGATGGGAGATATTATTGTGGGGATCTGTTACAGACCACCTGATCAAGAGGATTTGGTGGATGAAACACGCCACAGACAGACAGGAATAGCTTCACAGTCACGGGCCCTTGTACTCATGGGGGTCTTCAGCCACCCTGATATCTGTTGGAGGGATGGTATGGTCCAGCACAAGCAATCCAGGAGGTTCCTCGGTTGTGTGGATGACAACTTCCTTCTGCAAGTAATAGAGGAGTGGATGAGGAGAGGTGCCATGCCTGACCTCATCCTCACCAACAGGGATGGGCTGGTTGGAAATGTGACTCTCCAGGGCAGCCTTGATTACAGCTACCACGAGGTGGTCAAATTCGAGATCCTCAGGAAAGTGAGAAGGGCGTGCAGCAAGCTCAGTACCCTGGACTTCAAGAGAGCAGAATTTGGCCTCTTCAGGAACCTGCTCAGTCAGATTCCATGGGATATAGGCCCAGAGGGCAGGGGGGCTCAAGAATGTTAATTGATACTCAAAGATCACCTGCTGTAAGCTCAGGAACAATGCATCCCTACTAGAAGGAAGTACTGCAGGAGGGCCAGGAGACCTCCTTGGATGGAAAAGGAGCTACTGAGGAAAATTCAAAAGAAAAAAGAGACTTATGAAAGGTGGAAACAAGGACAGGTGGCCTGGAAAGAATACAGGGATATTGTCCGGGAAGCTAAGACAAAGTTAGAACTAAACTTGGCTAGGGATGTTAAGTACAACAGGAAGGGATTCTGTAGGTACATTGCAAATAAAAGACAGGATAAGGACAGACAACATGAGCCCTCTTCAGGAGCTATCGGGAGAACTGGATACCCTGTATTTGGAGAAAACTGAGGTTCTTAAAAACTTCTTTGCCTCAGTCTTCACAGGAATAAGTTCTGACCATACCGCCCAAGTCTTGGAAGGCAGATGTAGGGACAGTGAGAATGAAAACCCTGGGCCCACAGTAGGAGAGGATCTGGTTCAAGACCATCTTAGGAACCTTGAAGTATACAAGTCCATGGGACCTGATGAAATCCATCCTCAGGTCCTGAAGGACCTGGTAGGTGAAGTTGCTAAGACATTGTCCATTATATTTGAAAAATCACGGAACTCAAATGAAGTTCCCAACAACTGGAAAAAGGGAAATATAACCCCCATTTTCAAGAAGGGGAAAATGGATGAGCCGGGGAACTACAGACCAGTCAGCCTCACCTCTGTGCCTGGCAAAATCTTGGAGTGGATTCTCCTGGAAGGCATGCTGAGGCACATGAAAAACAACAAGGTGCTTGGTGAAAGCCAGCATGGCTTCACTAAGGGGAAATCCTGCCTGACCCATCTGGTGGCCTTCTATGATCGGGCTACAGAGCTGATGGACAGGGGTAGAGTGGTTGATGTCATCTACCTGGACTTGTGCAAAGTGTTTGACACTGTCCCACACTACATCCTTGTCTCTAAGTTGGAGAGACATCAACTGGATAGCTGGACCACTCAGTGGATAAAGAACTGTCTGGATGGCAGCACGTAAAGAGCTGTGCTCAATGGCTCAATGTCCAGCTGAAGGCGAGTAAGGAGTGGTGTCCCTCAGGGATCGGTGTTGGGATCAGTCTTGTTCAACATCTTTGTCAGTGACATGGAGAGTTGGATTGAGTGTGCCTTCAGTAATTTTGGCAATGATACCAAGCTGTGTGGATTGGTTGATATGTTGGAGGGAAGGAATGCCATCCAGAAGGACCTTGACATGCTTGTGAGGTG